>VZUI01094696.1:0-43518 GCA_013401135.1 Cettia cetti
CCGGCGCGGGCGGCCACGGACAGCATGGCGGCGTCCCCGCGGCGACCTTCCCCGCCGGCGCGCGCCCCCGCACGTCACGGCGCGAGGGGCCGCGTGACCGTGGCGTCACGCGCCGGCGCGCGGGGATGACGCAGGCGCGGATGCGCTGAGGGGAGCGCGCGCAATAGGCTTTGGGACTGCCGTTCCTTTTTTTTTCTTTTTCTTTCTTTTACCTTTTCCTTTTTTCCCCTCCTTTCGGCTTGCTCTCGTTCTCCTTTGGTGCAGTTCTTCCCCGATGTGTCCGTGTTGGGAGGGCAGCGCGTGTGCTGTGCTCCGTGCCGGGGTCCCTGCGGTGATCCCCGCTAGCGGGTTGAAATCGGAGCGGGACATTTCGGGGAAGGGTTTGTGAAGCGCTCTGGGGACACGCGAGCGCTCCCGTGCCTCTCCTGCAGGACACGGATCCTTTTAAACACACCAATGTGACCTCAAAACACCTTGAAGGGCTTCACCTGTTTTTTTCCTTGGTATTCTTAGGATGTGATTTTGAGCTGTGTAATAACAATACTTAAAGTTGTGTCGCGTCTAGGATACTACGTGCCCTTTATTTGCCCTTTACGTGCTATTTCTTGTGCAGTGCATGATTTTTACCCATTTTCCTTCCTTTTTTCCTGCATTGCTTAGATTACTCACTTAAATTTTTTTTTGTCTTTGGTAATCCTGGACCAGTTTCAAGTTGGGAAAAAAATAATTTTTTTCAGCTTATAATAAGAAATTGGTTGAGGGATAGATTTTACTTACAGTTTGAGAATGCAAAGCATGTTTGACAACAACCGAATCCACTCTACGGGCTGTTCTGGGGGTGGGGGTTCATTGCAAGGCTAAGGGGACAGTAAATGTATCACAAATCTAACACATAGGTACATCAGTCTGTGCTAAAGGAGAGAACCACTCTTCCACTAATGACTAGAGCAAATAAATATCTATTGAGGTTTTTTGTGGTTTTAGTTTTGGGGTTTTTTTTTAATTCCCTTAAATTTATTTTATTTTTTGATAGCAGTCTTATGCTTGACTTGTTACACCTTCCAATGGTAAGATTGAGTTTGGCACAGATGGATACAGCGGTGGATGCACATCTGCTTCAGTCCATCATTCTAACCAGTTCAAGCTTCTGAAAATTTCCCCAAATGCAGGATAAACTTGACACAGAGATGTGTCTGAAGATATTTAAGCTGAACCATCCTCTAGAAATCTAACAATTGCCCAGCTACCCAGCCCAGAGCCCAGTCCATTCATGCAAGGCTGTGAAGCTTTAGTGGTTCATACTGCCTGTATGAAGAACCATTATTTTGAAATCCAGCTCTTGCTAATGATATTGCTACTAAATTATTTTATGATTGTGCATTAAACCCCCCTATCTTTGTAGAATGGTAGTTTAAGGACTGGCCTTATTAAGATTTATTTAAGAGGTTGACTTTTTCATTTTCTTTTTAACTGTTAACTGTACTGAAATATGGTAGTCCTAATTAAGTGGGATGGATCATTCCAGTCCCAGTACTATTGATCTATAATTTATTTCTTTCCCAGCACGTTTGTGACATCTAAGCCTGAGTAGATAATGATTTACCCAATTCAGTTCACTGTACTCTTGGTAACTGTAGTCACTGGTGATGCAGTAATTAAAGAACATTATAATAATATTCTGGAGCAAAGGTAATTTGTAGAAACTATGGGGGCTATCACTCAGTATATGTGTGGGAATAAACAGTATTCAGGTAGAGAGGGTAGAAAGGTGGGGAGGCCATTTTAACAGCACAAGTTTTTTAATTTAGGAGGAAAAGAGCTACAGAAACATATTTTCCATTACCTAACAGTTAATAAAATAATGATCATAGAATCATAGAATGTGCTGAATTGGAAGGGACCCATCAGGATCATTGAGTCCAACTCCTGGCCCTGCACAGGACACTCCCAGAGCCCCACCATGTGCCTGAGGATGTTGTCCAAACACTTCTTGAGCTCAGCCAGGCTTGGAGCTGTGCCCACTGCCCAGAGGAGCTGTTCCAGTGCCCAGCCACACTTTGGGTTGCCCACCTTTTCCTGCTCTCCTGAACCTCCCCTGACTCAGCTCCTAGCCATTTCCTCAAGTCCTGTCACTGGTCACAAGAGTGGAAAGATCTGGTCCTGCCCTTCTGCTCTCCTTGTGAGACCACAATGAGGTTCCATGAAAGATCTGATCCCACCTGAACAAGTGCTAGTAGAGCTAAAGGGGATATTTTGTGCTTCACCATGAAGGTGAGGATTTGGGCTAATATTTATAGAAGGCGAATTATTTGGGCTAATATTTATTAAAAAGACATATATGTTTTTGTTAGCGTCTTTTTTTTTTTTTTTTTCTGGTGGATTTTTTTAAGGATTCTGGGTTTTGGCCATGATGCAAGCTTGGAATTTGCTAACCCAGCTCAGCTGTTTGGGAGATATGGCCACATCCCAGACAAGATATTATTCTGACAGTGGGGATGGGGGTGCTGTTCTCAGAGATAATTGGCAAAATGTGCTTGCTACTTGTGGGGCTTTTTGACAAAATGAGGTACTGTGATGGATGAGCAGAAATTGAAAGAGGGGAAATTTAGGTTAAATACCAGGGAGAAATTCCCTACTGTGAGAATGGTGAGACACCAAAACAGGTTCAGGGATGCTGTGGTTGACTCAAGCCTTGAAATGTCCAAGCTGGAAGGAGCTTGGAGCAACTTGGTCTCATGGGAGGTGTCCCTGACCATGGCAGGGGAGGATGGGACAAGATGATCTTTAAGGTCCCTTCCAATTCTTTAACATTCACTCTATGATTATTTGGGAAAAAACAGTTGTAAATTTTTTAATGACTTAAATCTGAATTCAAATTCCAGTGCAGTTAGAACACAAAACCTTAAAATGTTACAGCAAAAAGGAACTACGTTCTGTTATCAGAGTTCAAAAAAAGAATAATTTTAATTTTAAAATGAAGAAGCAAATTCTGGTGTGTAGGGGTTTCTTTGAGAACTGTTGTTGAGCTTGTAGTACTGAGCACCAATACTGAGCATTTTCCAGCCAAACATGAAAGTAAAATGCCAGCATGGCATTGTGTAAACCAGACAGACAGACCTCTGTGATTGCTTTTGTGCATTCATACAAGCATTAGCCTCATGTAAATTTATACTGCTTAATGTTCTTGTCCTCTGAAAGTTAAAAGTTCATTTGCATCAATACAAAAGCTATAAGATGTCAGGGCTGCAGCATTACGAAGTAGATGAAAAGTAGTGTAATGCTTTTGGGTCTGTGCAGTGCCTTTCTCCATGTAGAATTCACTCTCATGATTGTTTTCCATAGAGATAACTGCAGAATTCGGATGGCTTTTTGCTGAAATGTTGGTCACCCCAGGCAATTTGATCTCACCAGAAAGTTATTTTTGAGTTCTTTGCCATCTTGCATCATTTTTATGCCCTGAAAACTCAGTGCTACTAAACTTGAGACTTCAGGGTTTACATTTACTCCTTGGATTTTTTTTCTCCCTGAATAAGCTTGTTCAGAAATAAAAACCAAGAAAACAAACAAACCACTGAGCTTTACCTGTGGAGCATTGTTAGTACAGTAGTCACGGTTCATCAACTGTTTAGATAAGTGCACCCTACTCTGAGAGCAGCTCCAAATGTCTGCAGTGGTTCCTTTGCAGAATTAATGTCCATTACAGTGATTTTGGTCTGTGGTATGGTGCTGGAGGAGCTGTCATATAAATTTGAAAATAGATTTGTGTATGCAGCACAGTTTGCTTAAGGTTAAAATTATGGAGACCCTTTAATAGTTAGACTTTCTTTGAATGTTCTTTGAAGTTGGTCTATCACTTTGAAAAGTCACAGGGTGTGATCTAAAGGAATGTATATGAAATGTGTGGAATGAAAATGGACAGTAAAAATGAGGAAAAAATCTAAGAACATTTGATTGGTCAAACACTTCTCTCCCACTACTCAAATTAGTTGAAATGATGACACCTCAGTGCTACAGTCTAATCTAAATTCAGGTCTTTTTCAGTCAAAGATGAACTAAATTCACGTATGAGGAAAGAAGAGATCTGCTGGCAGGTTTTTACTCCTCTTTCTATTAATGCAGGAGTAATCAGCAGGTGTTCACAGCCTCAGCAGCCATCTTATTCTAGATCTCTCACAGCCCTGCTCGATAAGGCCAAGATAAATTGCCTGGAGCAGAAGGGCATGGAATATCTGTTTCTGACAGACATGCACTCAGCATTTTGTGTATAAAATACTCAAGAGATAAGTACAAAGAAAGCATATTTCTCCACTCTGGAAAAAAAAAAAATCAAAGCATGTGAAGCATTCCATTGGGCAGAAAGAATGGGATTTTCTGAGTCAGCTGTGGAGACGAAAGAAAAAAAAATTGAAGGAAATTAAATTAAAATATCAAGCCTAAGATCTAGGATATTTACATAATTGTGAAATGGACAAAAAGAGTCATATATATGTGAAATTGATAGGATCTGCTCACACGAATCAGAAATGGCACCAAAAGGTGTCTGACCAAGCAGAAGCCAAAGGCTAGATGAAACTGCCTGGGGCAGCATCAAAGGCTGCTCAGCAAGGCAGCAGCTAAAGCCTAAATGAAGTTGCCTGGAAGCATCATCAAAATGTCAGTTTGAGAGAGAATATTTTCTCCTTTCCTCTTGTTTTCTCCCTTCATATTTCATGAAAAATCCCTGACATTTCTTGAAGGATGTGTGTTTGACTTCCACCTGGCTTCCACTATTTTATATTATTTGCTTTTTATGACACCTGAAGTTGGAAACAAAACTTTTGAACTTCATTACCATCTCTGACTAAAATCTGAAAGGCTGGACAAAGGAGAATCCTGGCTTCTTTTGCTTTGCTTAGCATTTCTTGCAATTAATGCATTTGAAGAACTCGGTCCTGTGTCTCGTGCCCAGCTGACAACGTTTGTGGGTATGGGAACAAGAAATTCTCCCCAGATCTGTGCATGGGAAGGGATTAGGAGTTACTGCCACTTCCCAGCCTGCTGAATGTCACTGCCCTGCCTTTGGTTGGTGAAACCCCAGGTGTTGTTTAAAGCTTTAGCTGTACATGCTGTAAGAACTCACTCTTCTGAGATTGATAGCAAATCTCCCACAGTTGCACAGTTAAGCACAAGGCTTACAGAAATTAGAGTATTTGTAATGTTTCAGAGGACCATAAATTATTGGTTTGTCAGAATAACCATCTTCCTAGGATTACAAAGCAGAAGCAGGGTGGGGAATAGTAGCACCTAAGCTAAGCTTGCTGCTTGATGCAGGGCCAAAAAATCTTCCTTGCCACTGTGTGCGTGTAGATATGCCACTGTGAAACCTTAGTGAAGTGGCAAATAAGAAGGGCGACATTTAAAGAGTGACAAAGGAAACCACTTTGTCTCAATTTTATGGTGTGTAGTACAGATCTTGATCATCGTTATGCTCTCCTGTAAGCTTTTCCCTGATGCAAGGCTGCTGAACCCTGGCTTCAAACCAGCTTTAAACCAGCATAAAGCAGATAATGGCAAAGGAAGAGCTTTTTGTAATGCCTGGAGCTATTGGCAATACAGAGCCACGCCATTAAGAGCTAATGCAATGAAAGTGTGCCCATGTCATAACTTTCTCCCTCTCCTCCCCCTTACAATTGCTGTGCAGAGACTTTGCCTGCAGCCTTTCTGCTCTGGCTGCTGCAGGGGGGCTGTAGGAGCTGATTCTCGGTAAGGAAGGCAGCGTGGTCCCTGCTTGCTCTGAGCTGGGCAGGGCAGCCCTCTGCTGCGGGAGGGGCACCAGCCCTACAAAAACACCGTGCTGAGAGCAAAAAGCTGGGCCTGAGCTCTGGGTAACCTGGGCCTGAACTGAGCTACCTGCTCGCTGTCATCACCTAAATGACCTTAGAGCTATTTTTAAGCACCTGCTTCAACAGTAGCTTGTGGAAATTTGCCTATAATGCAAAAGATTTTTTTATAATCTGCTTTTTTTTTTAATGTGATGCCTTTGTTTTCTTTTATATATAGAAAGAATAAATAAAAGCCTTTTCCTCTCTTTTTGTGCTTAGTTATGAGAATAATTATGCTACTGAGGCTGCTCCTAATGGCTCCCAGTGGAATTACTCCAAGTTTTTAGATTGGTTATATTTCATATTTTCATACTTTTAGTGACCCTTGGTGCAAGAAGTAGATGTATACTAATGAAATCTGCTGAGGCAAACTTACAAACCATCCTTTACTAAGTGAAAAAAAAATCAAAATATAATATGGAAATAATTAGAAAAGTTTTTTGAAGTTAGGACAAAACTTAGTATCATGAAATACAAGAACATTTGAAGATTCACACCAAATGTTTCTACAAAAAATTACTGATTTTTCATCAGAAGGGATAGGAGAAGAAAGAACTAAATATGTGCATGGTGATAAAAGTATAATGGTGCACTGAGTGTTTTAAATAGGTAGTGGGATACTGGGATTTTCAGTATGAGATTTTCAGCAGAAACAGGAAATAGTATTTTTATTATACAAAGCCCCTGCCCACGTAAGTAGAGAGTTCTTCCTGAGTCACTGAATGTGTAAATTGTTTTCTCAATTTGCCAAACTTACTTTTCCAAACAGTTCAGTGTGTGTGTCTCTGTGGGTCAATCTCAGGGATGTCAGATGATAATCTTGGTTGTTGCAAATTGCTGTGGAATGCTTGTTCAGTTAAGTAAACAAGCAATCTGAACTGAGCAGTGCAATCGAGAGCAAATACACTGATTTCACTTATTGAAACACATATCCCTGTGTGTTTAGCAAAGGAAGTCGATGTGAATAAAAATGCAGATTATGCTTCAAAGCTCATTCAGAGGAAATGGCTAATTGCAGAGGGTTTTTACTTTTCTTGAGCCAGGGATATAGATTAGTTTAATGATGTTGATGCGGGATTATCTGAGAAGAAAAGTGCAAAAAGGTGATTTTAGCAGTGCTTATGTAAATGCATGTATGTAATTTTGTCCCCTGTTACAGGAACCCTCATTGCTGTCAATGGTAACTCCATGTGTCTTATTAAGCTATTCATTATTATCATTAAATATAATTGTATTAGCTAGAATAAGGAGGCCTGGTACAGCCTTCCCATTCATGTCAGTCCTTTTCTTTGTATACTGCTACAGGCTCTTCATTTTTCTTTCTTTTTTTCACTTTAGTTATTGCAGTTATGCTGAACAGTGGCAAAATGTGTCATGGCATTGTGCTGAAGATGCATTGTGTGAAGAGAAGAATTTGAAATTTTCACTTGTTTACTGTAGTCTGAAAAGACAGAAGAAAATACATTATAAAAGGGTCTAGTTTCCACAGTGTCCTTCTCGAATTCTGTGTCATGTTTAAAAGAAAGATGTTGTTGCTTGTCCTTAAAATTAAAAGCATAAAGAGGTGCCAGAGGACCAGGTGAACATTGGCAGGCAGTTTAGAGCCCAGAATGGAAGCAGTGTAAGCTCAGAGCTCTCAGTTCCACTAATCCCAGCCAGATTGGTTTCTTTGCCATCATTAGCTTAAGTAGGGCACATATAAAATCTTTACAAAAATAACACCACCTTCTTTACTATCAAGAATAACATGAAAAGAATACCATGAATGTAGTGTAGCACTGCAAGCAATAAGTTACTTATTATCTAAATTTAAAATACATAATATGTTGGAGCTTGTGTTCTATCTCAACTTGCTTAATCTGTTGCCAGACACAGCAAAGATTTTGGGTAAGGAAAAAACTTGAGTTTCTAAAATACTGCTTTGTATTTTCAGAATTTCACTCTAGGGACACTATAAAGGAGAGAAGCTTTTAAAAGCATGAACAGGGTGATTCTGTTAGGTTCTTTAACACAACAACAGAAGCTTCACTGAAATATCTTCCGAAGGTTTGTCTGTGCAGGAAAACTGACCTCAGTGCCTCCCTGGAAAGCATCCCCAAAGTAAGGCACAGCTCCCAGTGGTCACTTAGAGTGAATTTGTCAGCCACACTGGGGACAGTTCTGACACTCAGTGTGTTGCTACAGGTTGAATTCTCTGTACAGAGTCAGGTCTATGAGATAAGAGCTCTGTGATAAAAGAGGAAATCAGTTCAGCTCACAGTGCAGACTCATTTGATAATAAAAGCCACTTTAGCCTGGAGTAATGAATAAATTAGTTATTTAAAAAACAAGACTGCTGGCACAAAGTCAGTGTTGGTTCATAATGCAATGAAGGCCCATGAGTGACATTTTTTGAGGAAGGGCTTGCCTGTTACGAGACCAACAATTCAAACAGGCAGAAAATTAGTCTGAGCAGAACAGAAGGTATGCTGAGAAACTGGAATAAAACCATGGATCCTGTAGAATATACTAACCAGGTTTCCTAGGAAAATACAAAAACTGCCTATGGTACCAAAGTGACTGAAAGGAAAATAAAACAATATATTCTGATTACACTGTAAAAATCAGTAAAATCAGTAGAATCACCCTGATTCCATAACAGCCTTGTTCTTGCTCAAAGAAACAACTCCCCCATTACTTCCTTTAAAAAACAGTAAGTAATAGACAGGTGAGAACTTCCAAATCTTAGAATTCCAGGGATGTGATCTGAAACAGATCTTGGGGAAATGGAAGCGATGAGATGGTGTTTGTGCTCAGCAGCATATCCCAGGATTAAAAGTGGCTGCATTTCTTGGTTTGATGCTGTTCTTCAAAGTGAAAGATGATCATTGAGGAAAGTTTCTGTGTGGTTTGTGGACTCTTTTCTTGGGTGTCTGACACAAGGCATTTTTTGTTTGTTACACTAACTTTTATTTATTTGTAGAAACAGATGAACTGTCTCTATATGGAATTTATTCTCTGGCAGAAACTTCAGCACAGTCTAGTAGTTACACTATCATGTCCAAATTTACTTTCCCAAACAGAGAATGAATAGACAAAAATAATGTTCAAAGAGTTCAAAGCTATTTTTGTACTTTATATATACTGGATCACTGATTCACATTTTCAAGGCAGTTCTGGACTGGCTGTTTTTCAATACACTGCTTCATAGCAGAACAGATTATAAATCATTTTATGGATGTTTGTGGGCTCTCCCCTGTGCTCCATGTAATAAATATGCAGGACTGAGAAGCAGAGATTTTTTCCCAAGAGATTTTACATGTGCTTTTTTCATATTTGTTAAATTAAAGGGCAGGAAATTAAAAATGGTGAATTTACTTTCAATTCTGTAAGTGAACAATTCATTTACTGGATTTAGGATCCTGTACTTCTATGAATGTATTAATTTATTAAGTCTGAGGGGATGGACAGCTGAATTGGGATTAACTGAAGTTCAATATTTTGAAGAGCAGGCTGTGGTCTCTGTTTTCATGTTCATCTTTGTGAAACTTTGGAGATTGTTCTTTCTCCTTTATGTTTACTTCTCTTTTTTTCCTTCTTCGTTATTTTTAAAAAAATTTAAGTGGGATTTTTGTTTTGTGTGTCAAAATAAAAACAGAGGACCCCAATAGGAGGATTTAGACCTCCATCTCCCTGTGCTTTAATTTCCTAGGAGAGCTTCTGCTGGAAAAGTATGACCTGTTATAAACTCATTCTACAGAGCACTTGAGTCTTTAAGATGTTTCTTAGTTTGTTGGGTGTTTCTTTGGTTTTGGTTGGTTTTTTTTTACTCTTGGTTAATGCTGATTAACAATTGATCTCTCTTATCTGCCATGATTTCCCTTTCCAGGAGGAAAAAAGTGATTTGACATATTATTTTTTAAAAAGCTAAATTGATGAACACAGTAAATGTAGGCACACTGGTAAGCAGCATCCTGACCTAAAAAAGCAATTAAAAATAAATCATCCATCTCTAAAAAAGATAAAATAATACTTGGTAAGAGTTGTTTCCGCAGCTTGAAAACAAGAATAAATTTCTTAAAGCAAAATGAATATTATAACCACTTATTTTTGTGGGTGAAAAAAAGAGCCTAAAAATACTTAATACACCAAAAAAAAAAAACAAGAGCAAAGGCTGAAATAGCATAATACTTTCATCTTCAAAATATGGAAATGGGAAGGAATAGAGAAGGGAAATAGATCTTTAAATATTGAAATTCATTATCTTAAAGGAATTGCTCTGAACAGCACATTGGCAGTGTTAGTGCTGGCAGGAAAATCTGCCTGTGGGAGCATGGAATGAAAATCGCCCAGCTGAGCTGTGGAAATCACTTTTCCATATCAAGTTCCCATCAGATATGCACAGAAGTACATGAACAGGGTGTGGTTGTCCTTCGCCCTCCAGGACGGGGGCAGACAGGGCTTGGCTCTCACACCTGAGCTGAAATCTGTATTCCCTTCCTATTGCAGGTGCTGGGTGTCCACACTGTGTGATTTCAGGGCCAGAGCCAGCTCTCAGTGAAGTCTGCTTTTTACTTTGGTAGCGAGTGAATTGGGCCAGCCATAGTTACTTATGATCCCTGTCAAAAATATGTCTGTCTCAGTTACTAGTGATGTCCTCTCAGGTTGTAAAATAATTTGGGGCTGTCCTGGAGCCTATAAATAGCAGATTGCATTGCCATGGCAATTCATTTTTATGCCTAAAAGAACAGTGTCAGCCTCAGAGCCACAGCCAGCTTGGAAATGAAGAGCACCTGAGCAGGTCGGGAGGAAAGGATCAGGCTGTTTGTTAGAAGCACTAAAGGATGGAGTTCAAGGCAGTAGGTCAAGGATGAAATCCTGGCACTGTTGAGTTCAGTGAGCTGTGTGTTGACTTAATTGGAGGCAGAATTTCTCTTGAGATTTCCCTGAATAAGGGAAATTCTTTGAACAGTTGACATGTGTCCACCCTCTTGCCATCTTTCCCTCATTCTTCTCCCTCCTCTTGGCATTTCAATATTAGAAATTGTTGGATAATTTATCAGTTCTTTTTGAAGCATGAGAAAACCTGGCAGAGGGTCCAAAGTTGAAAGTAACTCATCCTACAATAGTTTGAGATTCATGCTAATTATTAATTTTGAGTGGAGGTGATTTTCCCTTCAAATGGCTTCTCAGAGGGCCATCTCCCCATGTGACATCATGGGCAGGGCAAGCCTCCCACGAGCCCTGAGGGCAAAGAGCAGTGAGGTCAGGGTCAGCCAGGGCAATCCAGTGACTCCAGAGAGTTGTGTGGGAGCTTGGCCTCTTGGTTTGATTGCAAGATCACCTCTAAAAATGTCACAGAACCTGAGGTGAGCATTGATACAGAGGCCCCATCCCTTGCAAGGGAATTCTGACGAGTAGCAGAGAACAATATATGACTTTAGGGAATTATTTTCATTTTCCAGTTGCCCGTGGATTGGCTTGAAGGGCTAAAGAATTACAGACTGAAGTTTAGTCAAAGACAACTGTCAGTTGCATTGTCTCAATATTCATATTGAAGATTTTAAGTGGCTCACAAAATGCTTTTTACATTTTTAAATTACTTCATGAGTATGGATCAATCAGCAAAATATAGCAGTAATGAGTTCCTTTTAATAGCAAAGAGCTTGCTAATTACCATGCTGATTATATGAACCAAGTTTTTAGCCAACAAAAAAGCTCCTGCAGGCAGTGTCCTTCCACCTGCTGAGGGGCTGGCAATTCTCATTAAAAAATAAGAGGAAATAATTATTCTTTTTAGTCTGTTTCAAATCTTAGGGGAAAAAAAAAGTGTGCTCACTCACTTTCTATGCATGACATCATCTGAAATTACATGCTTTCACGGGTATTTGAAAGGAAAGATTTAAAAATAGCTGCCCACAAACCCCATCCTTTCCCAATTCAGAAGGAAGGCCTTGCAGTGAGGTTTCATCTGGGGCCTGCCAGTGAGCAGAGCAGGTGTCCCTTAGGCAGAAGGTGCTGCTGGGCAGCCAGGGATGGGCTCTGGGCACGGGCTCTGCAGGGCTTGGGGGCTCTCAGCAGCCCAGCCCCGCAGCCACAGCCTTCCCCACGCTCAGAGCATGAGCTCTCGTGGAGGCAGCATCAGCTGGGCTAAAGTCACACTCAAAATGAGCTTTTGAAACATGCTCTGGGTTCTCAGCTTTGCAAAGCCACGGGATGGGCTGTTGGCCTGGAATTGGGCTGGAGTTTGAGAAATCCTTGGCTCGAGGGCAGCTTGGGCAAATTAGTTTATCACCTTGTCTCATCTGAAATGTTCCTTGTTAATACATGAACAATCATGAGGTGCTTAGTGACTGGGGCTAAACAAGGAAATCAGGTAGGCTTTAGCCAGAAAGGAGCAAAGGAAAGCAAGTTTGAAAGCTTTTTTGTTATTATTTTTGTCCTGTGTTCTAAAATTCCTTATTTGAAAATAAGGAATTATTTTAATTCTAGCAAATGCTTAAACCCTTTTTACTTTAGATAATTTGGAATAAGAGAGAGATAACTATCAAATATCCCTTGGGACTCCTGCCTGATCTAGCCTAGGAGTCTGTGCATTCATGGCAGTAATGCACCCCTGCTACTTCCTGAAATAATTCCTTCCTCTTGGATTTATGGCTACCACACAGATTAGATTTTTAATGTTATGCAAATCGTAGTTGTCAAAAGGCTCTTTTTCACAATTTATTTATCTTTCTAGGGAACTTTTGATGCAGTGAACCTTAATTTTTGAGTCAAGGTAGGGTTTTGTTTGGTTGTGGTTTAGATGGAAAAAGATTTGTAACAACCGTTCAGATTCTGTAAGCAAGGATGTTGGAGGTGGGGCTGAACACTTAGCAATAACAGCTGGCACAAATCCTAATTTAATCTAGGAAAATCACAGGTGACAATGTTACTGAACATTCACCATCTCATTTTAAATGTGGGTGTGTGCTCAGCCTTGCTTCTTGAGGAGAATTGTATCAGAAATTGCAATCCTTACTCATGCTCCAAGCAAGATGTGTGCAATTCTTGCTCCTAAAAATACCATATCTCTAGCATAACCCTAGGTGGGTTATGCTAGCAATATGGTGGGAAACAACATGGGTTGCTTTTTCCACAGATTCTGCTTTCTTCTGTGGGTAAAGAAAGAAATTCACTTTTAGCTCCTAGAAAACCAGTATTTTTGTCAGTGGTATAATTCTTTGAAACATAAATGAGGGTCCTCTACCTTACTTTTCTCTGTAGGAAAACAGATTATTACCTTTTGCTATGGGAACACTGAAAAAATCCTAAATTTTAAAAAGAAAAAGAATGAAGGATATGGATATTTCATTTTAGTGGCACAAAATTGTTTATTTGCATGTCAGTCACTGAATATTACTGGTTTTGCACAGAGAAGAACGTTTAAGACCTGTGTTATTGTACATTTTATTTAATTTATTTTGCCTGTAGGTACTAATTTAATTCATTTTCATTGATTTGAGGAATGCATTTGAGCTGAAGTAGTATGCTTAAAGGCATCAGCAAGTGATATAATAGGACCGTACCTGTAGTTCAGAAGGAAAACATAAAAAGAAAAGAAACTGTTATTCCTAAGGTGAATTAAAAGGGAGGAGAAGAAAGCCCTTTTTAATAATGGTTCATTTTCATTCTTTTTAGTACAAAGTGATAAAAGGAAATAAATTCATGTTCCAAGCCTCAGACAAAGTGTAAGGTCATTTATGAGGATGTTATCTTCAAGGGTGGGGAAAAGTTTGTGAGAAGTTGTTAGCGTTGTAAGTATGGAAAGTGGATTAAAATATCACAAAGCAAAATCAGATTGTCAAGATGACAGAATAAACCTGTACACCTATTTTCCAATTTTCATCTCCACATGAAAACACAGCATGATCACGAGTTTCAGTGAAAAGAAACAGAATATACTGGTCAGCAGCCTGGTAGGAGGGGAATCACGGTTTTAGAAAGCAGATATTGGGTTTGATAAAACAGAAACATATCCCTAAATTAGTGCTTGTGTTCTTTGTAGCAAGAGCTGGTTCTTGAACCATGTCCAATATTTACTCCGGAAAACCTCTTTTCCAAATACGTGGGAATTTGAGGAGAGTTTCAAGGAAGGCTGTGGTGCTGTTTCTGCTGGGGAAGTTCAGTGAAAACTGGCCAGGGAGCAGTCTGGAAGGGAGAGGGTTCCACAAACAGTGTCCCTTTGCTGGGTGCCCTGAGGAACAGGGTGTGAAGGAGAGAAGGGGCAGGTACCAAAGGTATCCCTGTGGATCTGGAGAAAGGGATGAGATAGGGAGGGCTTGAAGGGGAGATGGGATCGGGGCCACTCTCATGGTGCAGGGTGAGAGCGGCTCTGTGTGTGTGTGTGTGTGTGAGCAGGGCTGGTGGAAGGGGTCCGAATGACTGGTTTGGAGACACAACACCTTCCTGGAGCAACTGGAAGGAGAATCCCTCAACAGCATTGTCCCAAATGCCAACAGGAACAGAATGGCATTGCCACTGGAGTACTTTCATCAACTGGTTCACCCAAAGGGGGAAGGAACCTTCAGCTCTGTGTGGAGTTTTATCCCTCTGGTTGAGGGCAGTTTGGCTATTTCAGATGTATTATAGAAAAGCAGAATGATTTTTCTGCTCTTGCTCTCTTGTTCCTTGCACTGACTGTAGGTATCTATTGGCTGTACCTCATTTCACTGTGCAGTTAGAAGAAAATTACATTCTTTGCCTCAAACAAGAAGGAGATTTCTTAGGCCTCCTTTACCAAATATTGCCATGAACTGTGTGAGTGTGCTGAGGCCATTTGTGTAAACTCAGCAGAAAAGAATGAATTTTAGAAGCATGCTAAAAAAAAAAGTGTCTTTTCACCAAAAAATATAAATTTTTGCACTTTGTAGGATGACAACTTCATTTCCATGGACAAATTAGGACTAATTCTTATTTTCTGGGTAACTATGCATCTTCTGCTTGGCTTTGGGAATAAACTCCTCAGCAGATTTGTCCAAAATCATGGCACAGTTCTTTTGTTATACAATAATGTAAATCCATTCAAAAAGTTGTCTTGGCTCAAAGCATGGCTTGATTTTTACCTTCCTTCTGCAATTCCATTTGATTTGCTTTTTTAGCCTTCCATTCTTCGCCATTAGCCGTTTTCTGATTTCATTGAGGAAAGAAAGGAGAGATGTAAAATTTGAGAGATAAGAATCTTCCTGGGTGTATATCATAGTTGAAATACATTTAAAATATTGGGGTTTTTTTTCCTTTTTTCACTAGTAGTGCTTAATACCATGTTCTCTAGAGGCATATGATTAATACTATTTTCATTTTCACTCCTGTGAGAGAGAAGTATTTTCCTTCTTTGTATTTCCAAAATTATCTGCTTTGAATGAACCTCTAACAGAAAAACCTGTTTAAGGCATCCACTCTCCATTCATGTATGGTCCCCACTGCACATTTTCAGCATCACTAGGGTTCTATTTATTTATTTTTAAATTTTGCAGCAGTCTTTTGAAATAGTTTTCCCTTTTTTTCTGGAAGAAATGTGTGGTAAAATATTACCTTCTCTCTTTCTCCAGATGTCCTGTTCTGTTCTTTTTGTTTGGTTTGGTGTTTTCCTTGTTGTTATGGGGCTTGTTTTGTTTGTTTGGGATTGTTGTTGGGTTTTTCTGTTAATTGGCCGGTGTCAGCTAGTCCAAAATTTCCAAATATTTCTGTCAAAGGGTCTATTTTACACTTCTTTCTCTCTATGGTGAGTTCATGCAAGGCTGCCCCACAATCTCCTGAAATGATTCCCTGTTTCCTTTGGGGAGAGGGTTGGTTTCTCCTTGAGAGAGGAGAGAGTGCTGCTGACAACATACACAGTTTTGAGGTGTCTGCCTCTGGAATTCTTTCCCCTGTTGCCTTGGTCAAAGAGCATCTCAAAACCAATCAAGGTTCTCTCTTGGATTTTCTTGTGATATATTTTGGTGCATTATGCTTCTGCGTATGGAAAAAAAAGAAATTTAATTTGGATTTTATGAGTTGTGAGTTTTGATTGAGCTGTGGGGGTGTATTTATTGATCTCCAAGTGAATAATAAAATGTGATCATTTTCTATCCACTATGTGCCCAATGCATCGCTCTTCTCCTTTCATAAGTTAAGGAATTACTTTTTAACAGAATATTTGGAAGGAATTGACACCATAGTTTTCCCACCTTGAAAATCACGGAGACAAATTTATTCAGATGAAATTTCCTCTTGTGCTCAGTGGGATGATGGGACTTGATGGGACCTCAGCAGTTTTCTCTGTGATCAGCTCTGTGTCAGTTTTATGGGCAGAGTTGTGCACAAAGCCACTGTGCTGGGGGCTGCAGGAGCTGCAGCAGTTTGTATTTCCCTTTCAGAACATTTTCTCTGTGTTTGTCACAAGGAACATCCTTAACTGAATGGTGGAACTTTGTATAGCTTATGAAATACCCCAGGTTTTTGTTATGCTTTCTAATAACTTGGTGTTTATTTCCTTCTGATACCACAAATGTTTGCAGAGACTTTGACAGGTAATAACGGATTTAAATAGTCAACATCAAATACAAAAGGTTTATGAATACTAAGGAAAACATCTTGACAAAAGGTGAGCACTCTTTGCAATGGTGACATAGTCTGCGTATTTCAATGTCTCTTTTAGTAGAATCACAGCTTTACTTTCAATTTCATCTTTAATGTAACATTAAATGTAATATTGTTCTGTAAATATTGTTGCTACTGACAAGAACATCAATTCATGTTATTCATAAAGAGACTTTCAGTATCTGAGCAATGAATAGCAAGCAGGAGGAACAATTGTTTGCATTTTTATTTCCTAATACACATCCCTTTGCTAAGAAAGGGAAGCAAAGTCAATTTTACACTTATCAAACACATACTGCTTTTGGGAAAAGAGCTGATCTTTACAAAAAAAAAATTCAAGTGAAGGGAGGTAAATTTATTAAAGTATATTTATTTCCTTTACACATTACAAGTTGTTTGCCAAATAAATGTGATTGGGGAACTGAGATATTTTTGCAAGTTATAAAATTAGTGGTAGGAACAGGCTCATTTTGACAGGTACCGCATTGAACTGCTTGTGCTCACAGTAATTGATGTAAGAGGTGTGGAACGGGGACATTTCTGTGGACAAAAACTCAGGATCAATTGCCCTGAGTAAGGCAATAGTGAGTGTGATGGTGTGGCAGGACCCAGGACTGACTGACTCCTGCTCAATGTAAATACCCTGGGAGTAAATAATTCCAGTAACACCTGGGGGTTTGCTGGAATGGTGCTGGCACTGTTAAAGAGCTGCAAGTCCCAAGGGTTGGGGTGGGATGGGTAGAAATCAGCAGAATACATCACCTTGGGGTATGCTCAGTGGCTGTGGGAGGAGCTCTGTGGAAGAAGGTGCAGAGCATAAATAAATGTGTATTTCCCTTTTCCAAATCTGCTGTCACTCTGCCACTGTGTTTGCCCAGGTCCAAGCAGAGCTGCATCTCCCAGAGATGGGCAGCGCTTTCCTAAAAGGTCAGTGCATAAATGCCAGGGAAAAGCTATTAAAATCCTCAGTGTGTAGTGAGCTTATGATCTCAGGGCTGCGAGAGAAGTCACTGAATACTTCCCACTTTCTAATCATTGCAAATTTCAGGTGCTTGGCACGTCTCAGGATTTAAGCTAAAATCAGGAAAAAGATTGAGTCATTCTGACAGTGCAACTTGGCAAAATTGCCAGGGGTGCCTAAGCAAGAGTCACAGCTGCCTTAAACAGCTTAGAGTACTGTTATCTTCTGTTTTTTCAGCTGCAGAAATTGCTTTGCCATGTAAAGCAGGGACCACCAAACCCAGAAATCTTTATGAGTCTTGTGTATGTGCCAAGAGACACTGGGAGGGGAGCAATGAGCCATGAAAAATGGTCTGCTCCTGCCTTGGTAGCTCTGGTATATGCAGAAAAACATTTTGGTTTGGGTTTTTTTTTAAACTATTATTATACTTTTATCTTTATTTTTAAGGTCTGTTCCTTTTCTAATGCCCAGAAATGCTTTCCCTTAAACAGATAAAATTTGAATTAATTTTTGCATTTGTGTGCACACACATGCATGTAATTTTCATGTGTAAAGTGGAAGGAAAAAGAGATGTCCTGCTACAGAATTGAGTTTAATCTGCTCCATGTTGTATGATGAATAATAGTGGTCCTGACAATGCTGCATAAATACTCTGTGGCATGACTGCAGCAGTGACACTGTGGATCTGCTGCTACCTATTGTTATAGACTGGTACATTGAAAGGGGTGGGATGTGAGCAGGTCTCTTCTTTATGAAATGCCCTTTACCACAAATGTTACTTTTGTGATACGTGTGTAAATCCATAATAATTATTTTACTCAGATGCCCTTTAAATAACAAAAAAATACTCAGCCATGGATTGTGCCATTTACAACAGCTGCCAAATGGATTTCCTACATGTTTGGTGTGTGCATCAGGACAAATTTATCAGTTTCCTTAATGATACTTGGGTTTGCTCTACTTATCAGAGGGGAGTCCAAGTGTGATTAGATCTCCTCATTAGGTCTCCACAATAAAAATTATGTTCCAGCACCTTCACTACAATGTGCTTTTCACTGTGTCTTTTGTGAAATTCACTCTGAGTTATGAACAGCACAGAGAAGGGAAAACAAGAACCTGCTTCCTGGAAACAAGCATTCCTGAAATGTAAGGGTTATTAATTTGAGATGTTACAGATTGGAGGGGATAAGCTATATTAACTAAGCACTTTCCTTTTTATTTTCCATTCATTTCTGTTGTAAAAATAACTTTTTTCAGCATTTTGGATCTATAGAAAATAAGTTCAGAAAAGTTCTGCTTAATGATATTGGATGAAGCCTCGGGGCACCCTGAGAGTTGTCATCAGGAGGACATACAGTTCATCATTTTTATTAGGGGTTTGCATCACTGACAAGAGAAGTTGTTCTCCCTCTCTTATTTTTGTGTGAGTATATGAGGTTGCTGGTCATGGGCAGTTTTAAGTCCTTCTAAATATGCATTTCCTTTAATTCATTAAGAGACTTTCATGTTCCAACATATCCATTACAATGACAAACTGACACTGTAAAATTAAAAAGCCTGCAATTACTCACTTGGTTTGTATTTTAATCAAAGCTATTGTAATATGACTCTAGGGAGCCATAAATGGCCAAACAAAGGGGTTGGGATTTATATGGGACTTCTGTATACAGAATATCTAAGTGGAAGGAGCTAGTGAAAAACAAAAATATTGGATTTCTTCCATGCAGGAAGGATAGCTACAAGTGCAGTTTGACCAGAGCATAAAATAGTTCATCTGGCCAGCTGAGGATCAGAGAGGTCCAAACTAACACAGCTTCTCCTTTGTTTTGGCTTTTGGGCATTGACACTATCTGACAAAGCCATGGTGGGCCCAGACATTGCTTTTATGAATCACTGCATGAAGAAGGAAGTGAAGAAATACAGAAAATGGTTTCTGCATGCACTGTGGCTGCTAGGAAGGCAGCAATGGCATCACTGGCTTCTCTTAGAAAGTGCACTTGTGTGTGGGGTGCTTGTTGGGCTGTAGGCAGGAGAGGAGGGAAGTGTACTGCTCCTCCTTTGTGGCCTGTGATTTCAAGAGGAATTTTCTCATTTGGTGTAAAATAAGCAGGACTGATTGTATCTCCCAGGCTGCAGAGATCAGACATCAACCAGTGAGCGAGGGGGGCAGCGGGTGCAGCCAGAGTGAGACTTGGCCATGCATTGCTGCAAGGAGCTGTGTTCCCACTGCTCTCAGGGGAATTGCACCCCCTGTCCTTGCTCAACTCATGGATTTTTGGGTGCTCTTCCCTGGGAAGGAACAGGGACAGCTCATGTGTCACAAAGCAATTATCTCATAATTTTTATAGGAAGTTTTATGCTTTTCTGTATTGCCTACAAAATTTATACAAGACTATAATTTTGAAGGAAGTTAAGTGAATAAAACTGCTCTGAAGCTGGAATGGCAGCTGTGCCTTAGAACTTGGGTTTTTTTCTTGTCTCCAGGGTTCACATGGAAACTACTGCAGATTTAATGAGTATTTGTCACTTGTATAGCAAAGATATGAACAGACATTTCCATTTTGGACCCAAATCTGTCTTTACAAGAGATGGAATAGAAAGTTCTGCAGTAAAGGCAGCAGCTTGCAGTGGCTCTTTCTGCAGAGTTCCCCTGAGGATCTGATTGAGATGACCTAAGGTCACAGCATCCACAGTAACTAACCAGGCACTCTTGGTAGATTTGTGAGCAGCTGCAATTCCTATATCTTCCTCAAAGAATTTGCAAATGTTCCATAGGTTAAGACTAAGAGGTTCACTTTAGAATAATTTAGCAGAAGCAACAGGCACAGTTAACCACTGTTTCTCTTTTCTTCTCAGCTTGTCAGCTGGTGCATTGACCACCTTGTCAATATTTAGGGTATCATGAGAGAAAAGGGCCTCCTCTATTCTGTGAGCAGTTCCAGGTACAAGGTTGGACCATGCCCAAGCACCCACCTGTCTGAAATGGCAAGTATTTCACAGACTCTGACTGGTTAAGCTGATCATAGCCTTTTCTCACTCCAGAAAATCAGAGTTCTATGTTGATCACGTTCAGACCGTTTTCGGTTTGTCAGCACAAAGCTCTTCTCACTTGTGTGTCAGAGGAAGAAGCAAGCAACAACGATGGAGAAAAAGCAGCCCAGCACTTAATTAGTCCAGGTACTTAATATTGTTACACTGAAAATGTGTGACACTGATTTCAGAGTGACAATTCACTCAAGGTAAGACTGGAAATATTTTCCTAATTAAGCCCTATTCCCTGACTCCTAACAAGGGGCTCCCATGGCCCCAGTGGAGAGGCTTTCCTCCCCTTCTGCACAGGCAGTGGTGGTGCTCTGGGTGCAGATATTTCACTGTCTGCCATCTTCATCCCAAGGCCTCGTTTGCACTAGATGGCACTGTAATAACACTTGTTACACCACCCCATTTATTTACAAAAAACCCCCACAACACCGAAACCAGGGGAGTTATCTTGGACTGCAGCAGTGAGTGTTTTCATTCTTGAGCTCCCTTTGAATATCACTGGTTTATTGGCCAATGCATGCTGTTACACACGTGGATCTGCTGTTATTGAGTCTGGGTGTGACTGGGAGTCCAGAACACAGCCCTACCCCTGGTGAGCCTGCTCAGACCAGCTTCCAGGCTGCACTTTGAGTCCTCACTGCATTACACAGTGCTCTTTTAAAGCTCTCTGGTTCTGTCACTCCCGTTGTAATTCAGAGTATGCAATGTTGATAGAGCTTCAGTGTTTAAATATTTTTTCAAATATAGCTTTTCTCTACCAGAACCTTCTATCCCCATTTGTAAATTATTACAGTCAGCAGATCCTTTATATGGGAGTAGCCTTTCAACTGTTCACCTCAAGTGCATTCCGTAGTACTCTCTTTTTAAGCCTTAAAAGCCTAACTTTAACTTAGGTTAAAAGTCTTTGCACCTGTGTCTCATAATAAAACTTTTCAATTTTGTCTGCTTGCTCAGCCACCCCTTCTAATTTCTAAATGAGTTTTACATCTCTCTGGCATTAGCAGCGGGTTTTGGTCTGATTAAGTCTTGCATTTCTGTGATGATTCTCTTCCAAGTAGATCCCCTAGTGCTTTATAAACTTTATTAACTGGTGGAACATACTACCTATCCTTTGCCCTTGATCAAATTAATAAACCTTTAGAGTGAAAGACAGTAAATAATTTTGCTGAAGGTGGAAGGAGATGATGGAAAGCATGTGATATTATATACAAACTGCTCCAGGCTTCAGGATTCTTTCACCTGAACAGGAAAATTAATTAATTAATTCAAGGTCTGTGGTTTCTCCTTCAAAGCCCAAAGACAGAGCTCATGCTGTCACCAAAAAGGAACATCTGCTGTTCTAGATCTTCTTTGTTGTGAACAGTGATGGTATGTGTAGCTTTGGCTCTTTACTGCAAAGGGGAACAGCCTCCAAAATCCATTCAGGAGAGTTTATAAGAAGTATTTCCCTGTGAGGATGTTGCTGGAGCTTACTGTTATTACACTGAGGGGCAGTGAGTGACATATTGTAAATAGATGTGTGTTCAGTACAGCTGTTCTCCAACATTCCTGAGCAAAGCAGGCACTGGAATGGGGAAGTGCAGAGCTCTGCTGTGGGATGTGGCACAGGGAAGGGTGGGGCTGCCCTTCACTCTCAGCCCTGACAGGACACCCCAGGTAAATAACTTCCTGCTTCCTGAGAATTCCAGAGGTTCTCAAAGCTCTCAGTGAACAGCAGCTGTGGTTGCAAGTGAAAGAACACAGCAGAATGTGTAGATGGGCAAAGCTGTGGTACCAGAGCAGAGTGTAAGGGAGGTTTGGCAGTTGCCAAATTGGGATTTTTTTTTACTGCATCTGCTGGGTGTTTTGCTTCATAACACTGTAGAAGAATGAAACCATCGAGCTTTTCTCAACTGCTTTTCATTGACTTTAAGGGAGAGAAAAGATTAAGGTACTTCTGTACATTAATTTACAGAGCTTTATTATTCATGGTTTCCAAAATGGAACCAAATATTTCAGGGTAGTTACTGTGAAGTATTAATTTTTGGATTCACAAAATCTGGTGTCATCTTCAAAGTATCTCTGAGAGTTCTGCCTCTGGCCCCAAGCCTGCCACACCGTGATAGTTTTCTGTTGGCATTTATGGAATTCTGCATTCAACTTCATTGCAGGATATGGATTTTTATCTCTTTCAATTTATCTATACTTAGCATTTCCTGAATGCTACCCAGCAGTGTCTTTTAATGCAATACACTCTCTAATTCAGAAGTATTGCAATAAGCGTTTTCCTCCCTTTCATCTGTAAGGTTTTCTGACTTTATCCCAGTGCTGAACCAACAAAATATTGTTTTTACTGCAACTGAAATCCCATCTTTAGTTAAGTTTTAAAAATCCTGTTTCATTTAAGTAGCAGCTTTAGGTCTTAGGTTATGATGAAACCAAAGCTGTGCTCAAATATAAGTGAGGAACGTGACATTAAATAATACAATAATTCATTTTATATGAAAGTATTCACTTTGAATGAATAACTAAATATTAAAAGTTATTCAATCAAATTTTATATCATTACTTTGCACATGTGACATAGCAAATATTGCTGTCAATTTTAGCCCTATGGTCTGGCTTATTTTTTCATGTGAACTTGATAAAAAGTCTAGAAAGGATATGATGAAAAATGCAACATTTAAAGAGCTTGAAAATCTCTTAAATTTACCCCTTTACTGTCTGAATTTCCTTGAAAACCATGTCAGTTTCTGACATTTTAAAAAAATATTGATTTTTCCTATTAATTGGAATAAACTTTATGGCATTTGATCATAACATACTCCAGCGTTTAACACTATCCCTGAATTTCTACTTTATTGTATTTTAATCACTTTTGTTTGCAAGGATTAGGAAGGTTTTACCTGTAATAATTAAAGCTGACTTGCAGAAGTCCTGCTGATGGAAATATTAATGTCTGATTTTATGGGCCTGCAGTGCATAGAACACACTAATGGGAAACAAGTGATTTAAATCTGAATAGTGGACACTGAAGGACCCCAGCTAATTAATAGGCTTGTGAATGAAGCTCTTGAGAAAGCCCACCAAGAACTAATGGGCTGCCTTACAGCTTCACTCATAGCACTGTGATTATATATTGAGCTGCACTCTAAATCAATTAAATGTTCTTGCTTTGCACCACATTATTAAGTTTATGTGGTCTGACCGTTTTAGCTTTACATCCACACTGCTGCCAGTTCTACACAAAGAACAGGTTGCATTTTAAAACTAAAACTGCCTTTTTTTTTTTCTTTAATATAGCTATGATAAAACACAACACTGTGTTGAATGCTGTCTGAACTGCACATAAATGCAGGGCCTTGAAAAATAGGAATGGACCAACACAAAGGCTAACAAACATCTTGAAAAGACCTGGAATTTGGATCTACCAAAACCTTTTCTCAAGATGTATTTGTTGCCTTGAATCTAAATGTTCAGGGAAGCTCTGAACTTCAGAGACACCCAACACAAATTTTACACCTGGAAGTGCTCTTGTATGGAGACACATCCTAGGGAAGTGGAGGAGAAAAAAATACCTTAAATATGGATGATTCAGATGAAAATGTAGTTTCACTGTGTCAGCTGGAACATGCAGAGCACAAGAACTGCCCCCAGCAGAACTGTGGGGTCAGCTCTGATAAATCACAGCCCAGCATGTTTGGTAAATGCTGTATTATGTAAGAATATGTGGCTGAAGGCAGCACTGCCCCCCCAGAATTATTAAAAACACCCGGCTGCATGAGATACACACATTTATACATTGCCCTGGTGTCCATCTCTTTGGGGATTCAGGGAGCTTAGAGCAGAGCAGATCAAGAGGCAAAATCTACTTTGCACCACTTTCCTTCTTGAAGTCTTGGGATCCTGGTACAAAATAGGAATTGGAACCACTGGTTGCACCTTTCTTCTTAGGATGACCATGGAGTGACTGTGCAGTTCCATGGTCTGCTGTCCTCCCAAGAACTTTCTATTTTCTCTTGGCACCCCAATTTCCCAGGACTGTGTCATGGCCTGTGCAATGTGCAGGTTTAGGTATTTCCTGTGTCAATGAACACAGGCCAGTGTTTCTATTATTACTATGTTTTTATTTGTTATCACTTCTTTTCTTATATAATTCCTAAGGATCTTATCCTGCCTCTCAGCTCTGAGTTTGTTTTTTTTCCCTCTGAAGGGAAATAATTTGTGTTTTACAGCTTGAGTTTAATTTCAATATAGCACAATAAGGTGAATTTATATACAATATCAGCTGGCATCTATAATGAAAAAATAAACTACAAATATGTAATGCACAACAAAAATGTGCCATATTATTAAAAAAAAGTATATTGCTGAATTTTAGGTATAGTTTGTTAGATATTACATAATCTCTGAAGCATTTTGAAACAATTAAAATAAAGGCTTGGTTTGTGTGTGTTCAGATCCACTTGACCAGCACCTGAGCAGTTTAGAGCTGTGCAAACAGTTCTGTGGGACTGAGTGTGCTAAAAGTGCTAGATCAATGGGATTATTTATTTAGTTCTACTCACATCCACTGAAGCAGTGTCCCTTAAATTTGGATTTTGATGTTTTTCTTTCTCTGGGATGTGATGCCACACTTTGCCACTGAGGTCTTGGTGGGGGGGCTGGTGATACTCTCGGATTTTAGAGCCCAATAATAGATATCATTAAAAAATCTTACATTAATAGAGATCATTAAAAGACTTCAATGAAAGTATTTTATGGTAAACAAACTTAAGTTTTATTTACTTTTTTTTGTTACCCAAAAAGACCCAACACCTTTGTGGTGATGAATTCTATCCTCTGGTGCTTTCTGCTTTCCCTTGGCAACAGTGCCACACCTCGCGGCGCCTTTCCCTCCTGTGGGCTCACTGCCCTGGGATTCCTCTGCCTCATTTTGAGTCGGTAGAAACCTGTGACACTTGATCATGACCTATTTTGTAAACTTGCATGGTGCTAAAATAAATGCAGAACTCAGCAAGTCAGCACAGCCTTGCTCCTCAGCTTTGGTACAGCTGTTCTGATGGAGGAGATGCTTTTCCCAGGGAGATCTGGAGAGATGAAGAGGCTGGGGACACCCACAAACCTCCAGCTTGCCTCGGGCAAAAGCCATTTTCTCATCAGTGTGCTTAGAGGCTTCCTGCAGAGGTTGCTGTGTTAGCCTGCACTGGTTTCTCCCTGTGCCCTGGGCAGGGGAGCAGACTCAGCTCAGCCTGCTCCTCTCAGAGTGTGCCCTGTCCTTTGGCACCCTGAAATGGAGAGTGCTGTGTTCTTGCTGATCACACCGAGGGAGAAAGAGAGGTGCTGCTTCATGGTGCAGGGGCAAGATATTTGTATGAGTCTATGCAGTCATTCGCTTCAACTCTGTAACTTTGTACAATTTACAAGAATTCTCTGAGTCAATTTTCAGAGAAAGAAATTCCCTGTGGCTTGGTGTGAGCATGAGTTTCCTTTATTTTCCACACAGATTGCCCCTATAACCCTGCTTACATCACCTGGCCTCCTGTCTGTTAGAATGGGTTGTTGGCAATTCCCTGCATTGGAGATAAGTTACACAAGCTCACAATCACACCTTACATTTCTGAAACAATGATATAGTGGTGGTAATAGAGATATTTATGTGAGTTTTTCGGTACATTTTCAATTTGCTCTTTTCCTCATGAAATACACGGTTATTATCTGATACTGATGTCACAAAACTGCTGGTAGATTCATCCTGGATGCCTGGTGGTAGTTTGGGATGTGAGTGGAAGACTTCTCTCCACTCTTTGGGATTTTCTCTTGTGACAGTGTCTAAATGCATCTGTGGTAGTTTGAGTTAGTTGACATGGGAGGCGGAGGTGGAAGCAGGTAAATGTAAATTGACAACCTACCTATTCTTCAGAACAAACTCTGGGAAAAAAGGAATCCAGGAAACTGTGAAAATGGTGCAGTTGTATTTTCCTGCTTATAGGCAACGCCTAACAGACACAACTGGAATTTTAAGGAATCTGAAATGGTGCTAGGTGTGTGACACAGTAAATTTTACCAACTGTAGCTGAGTTGGCCATGTGTGAACACCAATTAGTGTGGTACATGGTAAAATAATTAGGAGTATCAAGAGGAAATTAAGAAAAAGGGAAAGGTATGCTGAATTATCAGGTAGTTTGTTATTCTCAGGAGCTTTTAAAACTAAACTGCAGAAGCCATAAGGAGGGGCTGTGCAAGAAACAATTTCATTCTGAAAAGGCTTGGGCTGGCTCATTTTTCTCTCCAAGTTCTATGGCTGTGTGCTCAGTGAAGCATCTCTGGATAGCCCTGACAGCTGGTATGTGTGGGAGATGTTGACTTCTCTGCTAATGATCCAAAGCAAACAAAATAAATATTGGTTATTGTGCGCTGCCCCACAGAAGCGGCCCTGCTTCTGTCTCACAGCAGCACTGCACAGCTCTGCTTTGTGCAGCAGCTCTGTGGTGTCCACACTCACTCCTTACTCTTGCCCAGAACCAGCCAGATTCTTACAGATGGCACTGGAATCTGCAGAGGAGCATGAGGAATCCTCAAAAGTTCATGTGTGAAGGGTGTATTTATGCTTCATTTACTAAGTAACATGCAGTGAATTTAAAGAGGACAGTAGTCCTTATTTCTCTTTCCTGGTTCCCTGCCGAGTGATATTGCAATAATAGTGAAGGAGGAGGTGGATGTCAGAAAAGAGAAATGTTATTGCAGAAGCATGAGGAATATATATGCCCTATAAAAGCCATCTGGCATGGCAGGCCTATGTGACTGTGGCTAGATAAGAAATCCTTTTTCCAGCTGGTTGGTCTTTGCAAAAGGACTTAAACCCCAAAAAAGTTTTGGGGTAATAGATGAAATGACAGCAAAATGAGTTTTCAAAATCAAAGCAGTATGTGAAATTGTGCAAAGGAACTTTAATGTCAGCAGGATTCTCTTCATGGTAAAACTCAAGTGCACGGAAATAACTTCACTGTACTCTGATTGGAGAGACCAGTTGTGCCCCTGAGGACTTAGGACTGTGTCCTGTGCTCTTGATTTCCAGGTCAAATAAGTGCATGATATTAAACTTTATGTTTTACCCAGGCACTAGTTTCAAACTCTCTGAATTCTTGTTAGCAGGAATTAGGACATGGAAATTCTTGCCAGTGCTTGATTGCTGCCCCTAGACAATACATCAGTTCATTCTCGTAATAAAATTCATAACTGCCTTTACATCACTGTTACTCTCAGTGATGCACAACTGTAACAGCATTTGGAGTCTGTCCAAGGAAAAAAGTTTCTTACCTTTGCAAGGTTAAAAGTTTTTATTAGAATAATTTATTTTTTGGCTTTTTTTTAAGTTCTGTGGTGTCCACCTCCTTCTGTAAATGTGTGAATACAGTTATAGTAGAATTATAAAAATAGCAGGATTACTATTATTGGTTAAATTTTCCTCATTTGAATTTGCATGTTTCCAGATAATCCCTATGCTAAAATATTGTAGAGAAATTAATTTTCCCCTAAAGTGTAAACCATATCTTTTTTTAACCAAAATCTGTCAGAGCTTATTTCCATTAAGCTAATCACAGTATTCCTGATACATTTTATAAGAGTAAGAAAATTTAATGTTATTGAAGTATGCTTGTCAAAACATACCATCATCTATGACTTTGATTTCTTTTTCTATAATTTACTTATCTGGGCATATGTTGTTTTACTAGTTTAAAATTCTTTTTGACTCCAGCATTATAAATAGGCTTCTTGGAAATTTTCAAGACTATGGATATGAACAGTGGTCAAATTAAAGCACCAAGCATGTGAGATAGTTTTGGTGTAGCTGAATCAGCAGTTCCACCACATTTCTATAATTAATCTTTGAAAACAAAAAAAATTCCCCCGGAAAAACCCAAACCACAAGAACCCCCAGAGATGATAGAGTCAACAAAATGACAGTCTAACATGTCATGAAATATGAACAAGGAATGACAGATTGGGGATATGTTTAATATTCCTGTTGGAATGGACAATCCATCCAGGACCCCTTTGATCTGGGCAGAAAGAGAGGCAAAGTCATTCCATCCTTGTCCCACAGAAAATGCTTCATGCTCTATTGGCATTGGTGAAGGGCAGCAAGAAATATTACACAGATGAATCCAACTCCACTGTGCAGTCCTGGTATGCTATCTTAGAAATCACTGGCATGTGTGCTGAGATTTCAGTTACAGTAATAATATTAATGATGCCTAATTACTGTATCTGGGATCAGTATCTAATACAGGTGAGTGGGAAAAAGTTTGCAGTCTCCTTTCTCTTCTGTTTTGGATGTTGTTTGTTTGTTTTTTTCCTGGGCCATAGAAGACAAGATTATGTTTTTAAAAAGATAGTCTGGAAAAGGGAATAAAAACAATCTTATTTAAGAACATTACAGTGACTCATTTTGGTAGTTTTGAAACAATTTAATCTTTTGCAAAACCAGATTACTTACAAATTAATTTGTATGTCAGTGTGTATTTTGCTTTGGCTCAATGCTAGATATATTTTTCATCTTTGTGAGTAGAGATGAAATATTTCTTCAAGCAGTTGAGAAGGGACAGTGTTCTGTGGTACTTTTGTATACACTTCAAAACCTTTCTTTTGAGATTTTATGATGCATTATATTTCTTTAGTGGGGGTCTGAACCTTTCTGTTACTTCTGATATTACTTAGTGGCATGGCTCTGGAAGAGTGTTAATGGAGCACTCAATAATCAGCAGGCACATGGGATGGAAAGGGCTGCATTTAACAGAGTGGGATTTTGTCTGCAGCAGTTCTGGGTAGTGTGGGATGCCCTGGAAGCAGCCTGGGGGGATTTGCAGTAGTAGAACTGCTCTCTTATGAACTTGAATTTCAGAGATCAAACAGTCCCACTGTGGAACTTGCAGCACTTTTGTTGTCAGTGTGGTGTATTGGGTACAGCTCTGTACAAAGGGAAACCCTCTTGAGTGTCAGGAAAGTTAACTGTCCCTTGCTGAGCCCAGGTTTGTTGCGACTGGAATTGTTTATGGTGAATTTTCAGCACCCTCAGAAAAAGCTGTGGAGGAGCTGGTAGAGAGCTCCTGTTTAAAGCATTATTTGAAATCATTAATGGCATTAAGATGTCAGTGATATTTTTCACTCTTCAGTTACTAAGAATAGACATGTTCTCTCAAATGTCAATAAATTACCAGTGATATTTTCTTCTCATTTACTGATAAGCTATTGTGATTTCAAACTGCTTGGTAAGAGCAGCATAACAGAATTGGATAACAACAGTGTTTTCTCTGATGAAGTTTGCTGTGTCTAAATTACTTCATTGCGTGTCTTATTGTGCAGTCCCTTAAAAATCGAGGTCTTTTTCCCAAGGTCTAGTTTGAGATCTTAGTCATATACAAAGTTTAAACCAAATTCATGAGCTTTTGGATGAATAAGCAAGTTCTTCATTATCATTAATCATTACCTTTTAATCAGGTTCTATTTCCATGAGATTGATTTCTTCATTGAGTTTTGATGGTGCACCGGGGTCCCCATTGTGTTCATCTCTTCTGCCAGCTGCAATAATTGAGTTTGGGAGGGGCAGTGACTCCAGCAGGATCCCAGGTGGCCACAGCAGCCTGGCACTGGGACACTGCTGCTGCAGGCAGCAGCTGCTTGGTGGGGAGAGCAGGGCTCTGAAAAGGAGTGGGTTAACATTTTGTGTGACTTGCTAAAGGTGTGCATTGGAATCTGCCCCTGTACATCCAAATTTGAGGTTAATATTAGGAAAATAATGCATAAACCAAGAATATTACTAAATGAATAAGGGATTTTTGCTATTCTCTTTTCTTGCACCTTTACCTAATTTTTTTTCCCCTGTGCTGATGATGAACAAGCCTCTTAGCTGTTTTTCCTTCCTCTTGAAAAATGGAATGAATTTTTAATGTATCATTGATATTTGACCCTTTTAAAAATTACCTGCTTCAGAAATATATTTGTTTATCTAGGGCTCAGCCAAAGCAACCATGTTTGAAAAGAAAGAGAACAAATTAGATAACCTTCTCACTATATTTAACATGTTGAAATAGAGTAATCCTTCCAAGAAAGTCTGCTGGTTTTGCCATAAATGCCTTGTTTATAACTATGAAGATGGCTTGTATATAATTTTTATGTGTAAAGACATTGTAAAGGTACATAAACTTGGAATTACTCTAAAAAATGCTTGTGGTGTATAAATTATACAATAGGCCTTTCCCACCTATAAAAGATCTTTTGTGAGTATCACCCTTTGCTCTAATGCTCTGTTTCATGGAAGTAAACACAGTGCTATTGCATTTCAGGATCTCTCATTAATATATTCATGAGTCTTTTAAAGGTGCTTAGCTGCCTCATTAATCTTGAAATGTCTTTTTCTTTCAGGAGACTTTTCCATGAACTTTTGTTAATTTCAGTTGAATAAAAACCATAATTTTACTGGTAGAAGAGTTTCAAATGGTATTAAGATTGCCACATTTGGCATGTTCTGCAGGGAGCATGTATTGCCAAAATCCCTCAGGCTGGGTGTGGGTTGATCTATTTCTCTTGTCACCTCCAGGGTTCTGATTCTGTAGAAACCTCTCTGTGCAGACTTTCACAAAGCCCCGTGCTCAGGGCCAGCCTTTGCATCAGTCTGCTCCTGATACCGTGTCAAGGGGCACACACAGCAGTGTGGTATCTTAAAGCCCTCAGGGGTACAACAATTTGTTATGTTTGACACAAGCTCTGCTGTGTAATCCTTCAGAAACACTGGTTTCTCCAGTCAGTGGAGTTTTCAGAAGTGACAAGTGTTTGCCAGTCTAATTTTGCTTTTTTTTTTTGTTGGTCACACTGCACCACTTTTCAGAATGATTCCAAGCTGTAAGAAATTATCCGAATTGAGTCTACACTCGCTGTTTTTCTGTGTATGATACAAGTTTGTCAGCATGGGTTTTCATCAAGTGGTTGCTTTCACTGTTCATTTTCCTGTGTTCCTCTTGAGGGTTTATATGCTTATTACTGTTTAAGAAGGACTCATGTTTATGTTTATCTGCCATTGGCATCTTGATGTTTGTTCCATTTCCCAGATATCTGATGAATATGGAATACACAGAGGTTCTGTAACAGTGTTTTCTTCCCCAGATTGTGGAAGTTTATTCCTGTATTTTGTTCTTGCTTTTCCTAGTCTGTTTTAAAAACCTGTAATTAATCTTCTGGCTACCTACTTTCCCATACACTGCACTGAGCAGTATTATCTCACTCAGACATTTGTTTCACTGGAAGTTTGTCTTGGGTAATTGAAAGCATGAAGGTATTGATAGCAGCCAGCTCACACAGATAATAAATGTGCTGGAAATGGGGCGCCAAAGGATCAAGCACAGATGAAGAAGCAGAATGCATCCCTAGCTTTGCATAGTTGGGGGTCAGTCTGGGGGTGAGTTCCCTCTCTAAATGTCTTCACCAACTCTTTTACATGAGGTTAACCAAGGTTAATCATCCAGTTTGATCAGCAGATGCACCACAGTTACCAGTATACACACCAGTGGCTCTGCAGGTATAATGTAAACAAAATGTGCTTTTGTTCAATGAAGAAAATCCACTGAGGAGACTTCTGTGCTGGATAGCTCTGTGATCAACACTGAGGCAAAGAACCCATTTTATTCTCTGCTATCTCCTCATCTTCTAGCATTGCTATTTGTTTGCTGATATTCTATCAGTTTGTGATGAGAGATCTCACAGAAATATTTAATCAGTTATGTAATTCTTTACAGTATTTTACATGCCTCAAATACTTGTACTACAAAATAATTACAACTGAACTAAGACTGAGGAGGATTAGTCATCACTTTCTTGGCTGCCATTGATTTTAAAAGTCTGCTTTCTTCTGATTTGGAAAATGGTTCAATCTTTGTCAGCCAGTGAACAAGCTTCCAAAGTGCCCCTAATTGTGTTCAGAAATGTGTAACATTGTTCCTAGATTCTGTAGGACCAATGCTGTCTTACAGCTGAGACCTGGAACATGGCTTCCTCCATGAGTAATTCATATCAAGACAACAAATCCCCAGGATAGGCTTAAAAAAAATAATGTAAAAAAATCCTATAGCAAAGCAAGCGTGAATTGGGCTCACATTACATCTGCATGATCAAAACAGTCCATTAAACTTTAATCTTCTTCTGAGACTAACTCAGGCTAATACTTAACTGACAGATACTAAGACTTTCATTTTTATATTCAATTCAGTTTTATAACTTCATATTAGCTGAAAGACTGATTCTTTTTATCAGCAACGCCTTCATACAGCATGGCAATGTAGAAATAGCTTGAAGCTGTTAAAACACTTTACTTTCTGAGATTTCTAGATCTCTATCTGCTGTTACCTGCTGAATTTTGTGCAACCTGTGAAGGATGATAGATGAATACTAAGCTGTCACTAGGATGACTGCAGCAACCGGTGATCAGAATGCTTAAATTTTAATTTTTTATAATTCCATTAATAGTTTCAATCAAAAGAGGAGTAGCTGTAAGAATTATAAAACCTTCCTGACCTCATTATAGTTGTTAGTTAACTACTGTCTTTCAGGCTAGCTGGAATCTGTGTGCTGGACACTTGCATAAAAGTATGTTTTAAAATCTGTGCATGAGGCCATGTAGCTGAACAAATGGCTGAGATTTATGACAGAACATAAAATCTGAATTGACACTTGAGAATGCAAAACTTAAGACTTCCTGGATGAACAGTCACATTTTGTAATCTAAAAAAATGTCCCAGACTCTTCAGTAGCAGTGTGCAGTTTAATCCGTGTTGTATCTCACTCTATGTCATGCAGTACCAGCTTGTTCACGGTCTGCTGCTGAGGGGTCAGGTGGCTCTGCTCTGCTTGGCTACAGGAGGTGATGCCTGCACCTCTGGCTTTATACTGTGGCCCTTTCCAGTGATGGCACTGACCCCTTCAGAAGGTTCCAGTTTGAAGGATGTCCATTTTGACTGGGCACCTGGGTCTGGATTTGGTGCTGTGGCAGGGTGCTGTGATGCTCTGTCACATCCAGGTCACCCACACAGCTGGGGTCAGCTCTTTTCTCTGAATCACACGAACTTGTAGCAAAGAGGACTCTGGAAAATGTGTTTTTAAGGGAGAAGAGTGTGAAAAATTCTACTCTAGCCTTCCTCCTGAATATGCAAATAGACATGTTGGAATTTTGTTTTATTGAATATGTATAGCATGCACTCAGTATTAATCTGTCTTTCGCAGATGAGCAAGAACTGAGTATTCTGAAAATGATTCTAACCTTTGCTAGATGGCAATATACCCTTTGGTGAAATAGCAGCTGCCAGGTATGAGAATTGGGAATTTACCCATTCCCTCAGGGATCTACTTTGAACAGCAGCCATTTGTTCTGCTTTGTCAACAAGATAGCAGTGGGATCAGCTCGGGACTGAGGGCTGACTGCTCCTTTGGTCACTTCCTTCTCACCTGGTTAGGTAGGAGTCTGAAACTTTGCTCATGGCACTACTTCAGCAATTTTGTGCCTGTGGGGGAGTTTCTGCTATCTTGGTGCCTTAATGATGCAATTTTTAATTTGCTGTTCACTGAGAGGCAGGCAGATAAATGGCAAACAGGCTGGTGAGTTTAGAGGCACTTGTTCTGTAGGAAAGAGCTGGTGGCAGCACTAAGTATGCTATTAATATGAATATGATAAGCTCTGGTGCTCTCAGTGCCATGATTTAAAAGGTGGGACTTGGTTAGTCCACAGAGAACCATGATCAAAAAATATTGGTGGGGCTGTGACCTCCTTCTCTTGAGCTGTGCTGGGTGGGCTGGTACAGCTTAGCTCAGCAGAGCCCTGCTCTGGAGCAAGATGCAGACTCCTCCCTTGGGGGAGAAGTGCTCTCACACTTGCTCTCAGCTGCCAGTCATGGTGCTCGTGTCACCCTCGTGTGAGCAGCTGCTGGGTGCTGTGTTCTCACACAGGTGGCAGATTCAGGGCTTGAATCTTTTTAGCAGACCTTAAAATAATTAGAAGGTTATAACAGGCAACTCCTGGGTTCCCTCCTCAGAGTGCAATGTCATCTTTTATTCCCTGGGTGGGACTCCTCTGGTCTCTCAGTGTCTGTTTGAGGCTAATTTCTTAAAGAATGCCAAGGGCAAGGGTTGGGGCTGAGGGTGTTTGGTTTGCTGTCTGGGTTGGGTTTGTTTTGGGGGGGTTAGTGTTTTTTGGCTTGTTTGTTTGTCCTTGTAGTGGTTTATATCCATTTCTGAAGTGTCCAGCATGAGCATAAGTGGAGCTGATAGTTTGTACCATCTGTGACTATTTACAAGAGTATTCATCAAACCTGAACTAAAGAGAAACTAACAAATGTAAGTATTTGAAAATAACGCCCTTCATGCAGGCCATGATTTGAAGTGAAATCTCTTGATGTGAAGGGAGAAATCTCTTGAAATGAAGAGAGAAGCTCTACTCCCACCAGGATCAATCATGCAGGGCTTGTTCCTATGCAGAATCTGGGTGCAAATTTTACCTCTAACTCGCTTATTATGCATATCTGCTGGACACCTGCATTTCTTCTCTTTCACCAGCTCTATTCAGAGATGAAAAGCCTTTCAGCAGCAAAAAAAGCATTTCAGAAAGTGGCTGGAAGCACTGGAAAAACACTGAAGTGTGTCTGAGTTTATATAATTTGAGGGTGAGTGAAGTTACATTACAGAGCTTAAGATGGTCTAGCAGCTGTATCAAAACTGGAAGAAAAAACTTCCTTTCTATTCCGTCTCTCTGCCATGGTCTCGTTGCTAGTCTTAACTGACTAGCCCAGCAAATATAAAGTCTTGTTTGCTAAATTCTGTCCCAATGATCACAAGAAATAGTGCAAGAGAGGATGATCTTGGGTCTGTCTGGCCAAGAGATGAAGTAACGAGGGAGTCAGTGCTCCTTGTCACGCTTTGGCTTTGCCATTACATTAATTATGGCGTATACAAATGAGCAGATTCAAACACTGTTGTGTTTTTGTGGTTTGTTTGTTTGCTTTCTGTGGGTGTGTTGGTTTTGTTTTTTAAATAAGCTGTGAAGCTCAAGAGAATGAACCTGGTGTTGGCTTCCCCTGTGTTTGCACTGCAGTTCTCCTCTCCTGGAGCTCCTGTCTGTGGTTGGCAGCCCAGCTACCAGAAACCTTGCAACCTTGGTTGGAAAGCCCTGATGTCAAGGTTTCCTTTAGGTTTGTGTTAATATTAAGCAAATCAGCCAACCAGGCAATTCAGACACCAAATTCCAGAGGCTTGCCTCATTGTCCGGAGTTTGGGGCTGTGCTTACCTTGGGCTCTCAGGAGTGACAGCATTGTATTAAGGATTTCTCACTTGGCTGGATACCCAGGCTGCCACTGGAATTCTGTAGCATTGCTGGAAACTCTTCAGGCAAGTTTTCAGCAGGGAGAATTAACTAATACCAAGCTGTGGCCTGCCAGGGCTGTGCAGATGGTTTGTCTAAGGCTGTTTGGAGTGGGGTGCAGCCCCTGTGCTGTGCTGCTCCTGTGGCAGGACAGGAGATGATGGGAGGTGCTCAGTCCTGGCTGCATCTCTGAGAGGTGTGCAGACATTCCAGACTGGGTGTGTGATGATGTCCAGTCTCGAGCTGCAGAACCTTAACTGATCACCACCAGTTTTGTACATCTCTCTCACAGGATCTGCCTTTCTTCTGTGGGAAATGCCAGCTTTTAGTCTCATGGTGTTTTTCCTTCATTTCTAGACCTGAGCCTTCCTTGTGACCATCAAATGTTTTTGCATTGTAAGGGCTGTTACTCTCTTAGTTGGCTGATATGATGAACTGACCTCAGCATTAAGCTTCAGCCTGGGCTGATACTTTGGAAACATTCAGACTTCTTTTTCAGAATTAGAATCTGAGATATCTCTTAACATTTATGCAAGCAAGAACTAAAACAAACCTAGTACGTAGTGAATTGCTAAATCTTCATCTGAAGTCCCTTCTTGGAGCTGTTTTTTGAAACCAAAGAAAAAAGCTTATACAATTTTATTTCAAAACAGTAAAGAATCAATAGCTAGGGTTTTGTTTTGTATTTTAGTAGGAAAATTAAATAAAACTTAATACAAAATTTATATTAAATAAAATTAAATTTATTTTAAAGGAAAGACAGCTAATATATCTTTTTGGGAAGAGAAAGGAGAAGAAATTAATTGTTCTTTGTGAACAGCTTTCAGTGGTTAGAAGCAGTGAGTACAGACAATATATTTTATTCTTGTCACTTGGAAGCAAAAAGCAAACACAATTAAGGGGACATTTCATCAGCTCTGGTAAGGAATCTGAATATCATAGATGCAGCTGCTGGTGCACTCTCTTGTGATAAGCTCAGTGTAGCAGAAATGGAAAAAATCAGTATCCACATGAATGAGGGAGAGGCTGATTCTTGGCTGTGTGATCCATTTTAATGAACACCACACTTTCCATTTGCTCTCCTTTCACACCAAACAATGGAGCTCCCCTAAAGCACCTGCAAGGTAATAAATGGTCTCCCACTGCAAATAACAGAGTTCACCAATAGTCCAAAACATTTCTGTCAATAAATCTATTAAGATTTACATGAAGGACATCACGTGTTTGATGAACTGAAGGGACAGGGAGAAAAGGGGATAGTTTGGAGTTTAATAGAGGGAGATGGTTGCTCTAAAATATTAATGACCCAGGTCACTGCTATATAAAGTTTGGTGGGTTTTTTTTCCTCTCACAACAAGTGCTGTGCAGGCATATGTAACATAGCTTCTACATATTTATGCAGATTAATGATCATACTCTCACTACTAAAAATGAGGTATTTTTTTCTTCTGATGCAAAATAGTTAACCCTGTACTGTAGCTAAGATCTCCAATTCCTTCTTTTTGGGAGAAAATATCAGAAATGTTGCCCTATATTGTTCTTTAACTAATTTTTTTTCAAAGGAGTATTTGAAATGAAATAGATTTTTTTCTCTCCTATCAGAAATAAATATGAGAATTACTTGAATGAATAAAATGGCTGAAAGATATAACTTGCCAGCATTTTTTTAGTAATAGTATTAAATATTGATTATTTTGCTGTATGATTGCCAAAATGAGAATCTTCATACTGGCACTGGTAGTAGCTACTAAATTACATTGATTTGAACCTCTTTTTACCTATAGGGTTTCATAATTCGGCATTTGTCAATATCAAATCAATCCAGTGCAAATTGCAGGCACTCTATGACTCCCAAAAAAGAGAAAAAACCAGTAGACTTTTTACAATAAGAGCAAAGCTTCAAACTTTCAGTCCCACTCACCTACACAGTATTTTAAATTAGGGAGTAGAATGTGATGACTTTTAAAAATTAACTTTTAAATTTGTGAATGTAATGATTTGTGGTGTTTATGAGAAGAAGAAATAATAGGACCCACTAGAACACAGTCACAGAGAATAATAGTAATAATAATAATAATAATAATAATAATAATAATAATAATAATAATAATAATAATAATAGTGTATGAAGGAACATTGGCATAGTTATTATTCTATTATTCTCTCTTGATGCTCTGATGAAAAGCCTCTATCAGGGACTCCAAGTGTCCTGTGCAGTCTTTCTAGCTTTAGTATTTTTAAATGTGCACTAGAGCTGGATGGACACAATCCAATTATTTCAGTTAAGATTTAGTTCATTTTGAAGCAGGTTTGCAGAAGTGCTTGCCTGGGACTGTAACCCACTTATAGCAGGATCTGTCGTAGGAGGAAACTCTTGCTTTCTCTCCTTGCTTTTGGGAAAGGACCATATGGCAACAGTTTGGAATATCCTTGTATGCTCCAAGATGCTTTGTCATCTCAAACCCTCTGTCATGAGAACACCCTGTCATCTTAGTTGTGCAATATGTGTAGGATGGTTCTCTGAAAACAATATAACAGCACTTTTCAAAGAGATGCAGAAATCAGGGACCCTCCCAAGGGTTGTTAAGCGATAAAACCAGATTTCAATTCAGTCTCTAATTAGGGAAGACTCTAAGTTCCAAAGAAGCTGTTTCCTTCATGCTTTCCAGACAAAGCTGAATGGTTTTCCAGGTGAAATAGCATCCCAGTAAGATATTTTTTTCCCATTATAGTTTAAAATCTGAGAAGTAGTAATTGTTACCAGAAAAGGCTGCATTTCACTTTCTGGGTGATACAGAGTCCAGACTTCATGGATTGATCTGGAATGGAGAATGACTGCATTCCAGACTGCCTCAGGCTTCTAGTTTGTAACCATGGGGTTTAGGGTATAATTTGTTGGATGCCAGCTTCTCACAGTTTATTGTTTACAGATAGTAACTCATGCAGATCTGGTAGTTCTTTCTCCCCCTGGTACCCAGCCACACGGAGCTGTGAGTGTGCTGCAGTGTTTGAGTTAACAGATCTGGGTAATTTAGCTCAGATCTTGTGTTCTGACCTTGCTGCCAGCAATCTACTCCAAAAATAATGGTTTAATCCATTTATATTTGTTGTGTTTTAAAATGTGGCCTACCTGGAATATGAGCCTGCCCCACTGGCAGTGGCACAGTTACACGCAGTTGCTTTTGCCTTGTTCTGTCATCACTGCAGTGCCTTGATTTCAAAAGCATGGAAAGGAAGCTGCTCTTTCTTGGCTCGGCCTGTCCTGCTGCCTCTGATGAACCCATAGAGACTGACTGGCAGCAGTGTGGGGTGTGCCTGGGGCTGCCAGTGCTGCCAGGCACCTGCACCATTCCCTGCCTGCCTCCTGTGTCTGGGAACCCACCTGAAATGCGTTTCTGTCTCTGCCATTGCCTCGTGTCCCAGCACACAGGAGGGGAAGATGAGCACTGAGTATGTGTCTCTTGTAGGAGGCACTGAGTGAACCTTCCTCATCCCAGTTCACAGGGACACAATTCTGTGGACCTATTCCCCACACGGAGTTAATTGTTCCAAATGTAACATGGAGGAAATCCAGGGAAAGAGACTGGGTGTACAAAGAATTAAATCTCAGCTCTTTCAAGATTAGGAGTCTCACTGACAGTAATTATGTCTCAGATTTCAGTAGATAACTGTCTTGGCAAAATGATCCTTCTCATGGCTTGCCATGAATCCAAAATATTTCAGCATATGAAATGCTATGAAGTATTTTCTTTGTCATAATTAAAAGGTTTGAAAGCCATTCTTTCATTATAATAGCCTTTCTTTTTTAGTAATGATTCAAGAGCAATTTCTTCCCCTGTCAAATGCCAATTTATCTTAAAAGTATTTTCTTGATTGCTCTTAGTATCTGAAGATAATATTGGAGCAAACAATTTAGTGTATTCTATGTATAGCTCTGTATTAATCTTTATGTAAGTAATTGTAAACCATATTGCGCGTACAAGTATTTTTAAGTGTAAGAATTCTTGTAAGAAATCTGCTTCACATATGCTTTGTGATTCACATTTCTGGTGCCTCCTATTACTTTAAAGGTTGGACTTGATTTTTTTTTTTTTTTTGGTACCCTTTTTTGTATATATGATTTTTTATAATGCTTTTGGATTATGTCTCTGGTTGTACTTAAAAGAACTAGTGCATACAGCACTGGATTGATCAGGTGGCACTTTGGGCTTACATTAGTGCTTCTGCTGGGGGGGGGAGGTGGTTGGTCACTCTTATGAAAGGCCAGTGGCATCTCTGTCCTGATGGGGCAACAAGTCTGGCAGCATTTACATGAGGATTGTTAGCTTTTGGATTGAATTGCTAGCCCATTTTTTCCAGGCAATTCATAAATGTGTCTGGTAAAGAAGGGGCCAGAAGGATGGATTTCTTCTGATTTTAGCTTGGGGGTTTTCTTATGGATTTTTAAAACAATTTTGATATTGCTGTAATAGAATGATGCAGTGGGTTCTGGACAGTAATGGTGAAGGTAGCACTGAAGTGTAACATCAAAGAAGTCTTTATTTCCATGAAGCTTTTCAAGCTGCTTGCTTAACTAATTAAAGAGAACAGGCTCCCATGCTTGGATTTGCCCCCTTGTTTTCCCTCTGAGAGCCTTGGCAAAGGCAGAAACTTTCTGCCTAATGCTCGTGCAGTGTGCTGCAGTGTGCCAGTGTCTGCAGGGATATCATTGCAGGGAAACCCAAAAGTGCAGCTGATTCCCAAGTTTTCTACACTAAGTTGTTGGATTTGTGGGTTCTTTTCAGTGATGATGTTGGGTTTGGTGCTGGGCCAGGCTGGATGTCACTGTGCAGACAAGATTTGGCATGGTGGTCTGCATGGTCTGCATGCTCTTCCTACGCTTGAGCAATAGGTTCTGATCTGCTTCAGACATCTCCAATCCTCCACAACATGCTTGAACCTTCAAAGCACAACATTAAAATGATTTTACCTTTTGTAATGCCCTTAAAGCTTTCCCTGGATGTGATATCAGCCATTTTGACTTGAGTGCTTTCTGTGAAGGAGTAGGAACCTTGCAGCAGACAGCCCTTCCCACCTGCCCCTGGTTTGTGTGCTGGGTTGGGGTCTGCCTTGGGCCCCCAAGTTGTGGCAGCTGGCAGGATGCAGTGCTACATGAAGAGGTGGCCAGTGTCTGTCCCTTATGCTCTAAAAGACATCTGAACCTCAAGAAATGCTAAATTTTCTCATTATGGTCTCAGGGATGTTGTATATTACCCTCTTACCCAGCTAGTTAAACAAATATATGATACCTTTACTTACAGTGCAGATGCTTTCAGCAGAAAAGTACAGGTTTTTCCAAATTTTTTCATGGAATAACTGCTTCCCCTAATGTACATGCAGGCATTTCTTGCACCAATAAAAAGGGATTTTGAGCTATAGATCTCTGAAACAGCAGCCACATCCAGTTGCTAATTAGAAAAGTGCCAGATGTTGGCTCCCTTGTTCTCATCTATCTCATGCACATCTCATCACTTTTAGATCCCTCTGTGTTATTTCTACAGAGCGGGAGTTACAGAATAGACCCCCACACATTTTCCTTTGTTGATCTGTGTGCTTCTGGCTCTCACTGGTGTGTCAGACATTCTCTGCAAGTAGGCAAAATGACATATTTCATTAAGACCTGCAGGCAGGGCTGCAGCCCTAGTCCAGATGTGTTCCTGCTGATGGCAAGGGCTGGTGTCCAGTGTGACCCTGCAAGGATTCCTCTGTGTTTGGAACAGAGAGGTTCCCCCTTCTCACCCAGTCAGGCAGGACTGAGAGCCCTGTCAGAGCTGCCTGAGCCAGGGCCCCAGGGAGAGTGCCAGCCACTAGACAGGGACAAAAACTGGCTTAAACTGTCATCCTGTCCTCCTAAATGTCAGCTGGATTTATGAAGGGAATGAGCTGGACCCCTCAGAGCCTGGCTTCCCCTTGAGCTGCATCACAGTTGCTCCAAAGGAAAGAGACATTGCAGGGAGGGAGGAGGTGCCTGAGTGCAGTGTTCATGAGCTGCTCTTTGTGTCCCTCCCTTGCTTGGCTGTTCTCCTCATTCCTAGGATAATTTGTGCAGTTATAGTGACTTCTTGCATAAACGGGAGAGAAGTGCAATGGACACCTCATGCTTGCCTGTGTGCTCAGTGCATTTGGAAGCTGTCCTGACATGGCCCCGTTGCACCCAGAGGTAACTCACTCTTGAGGTGAACAGAGGAATTCACACATCAGATATGCTAAAGGGCTAGCTCAGCCAACATCTCTTATTTTTTAATGTTGAACTTACCAGTTATCAAGGTTGAAAATTAACTCCCCTAATTTTTTAAGGCAAGTTCTATCATGTAGAGCTGGGCTTGGCCAGGATAGTAAGAAAAATACATCAAATTAGTGCAGAAATTAGTGACTCTCCATCCCCAGCCAAAGTTTAGCTAGAGAAGCAAAAACACATGATGAAATTGCTGCCTTTTAATAATTTTTGCTGCATAATTTTCAACATTTTTTAAACTATAAATCATTAAGTTTTTTTAAAACTAGTGAGTTTTTGCCTTCTTTTCCTCCTTGTAGATGCAGATTTTGGAGATGAAGTCAAGAGGGAGGACTGTGCCTGCTGCTGGCTTTATTTACTCTTTGCTGTAGTTATTTCCACCTGCCATCACCATATTTTTAATCTCTGGGAGCATGTGGCATGTTAACAGAAGTTAGCTAAATTGAGCAGTTGCCTTTGTGAAATTAGCCCTTCCTCTGGTTTTTAATCTCATGGGTGATCACATAGCCAAGTGACAGGCCGTGAAGGAAAGAAAGCAGGAGTGGTTTTTGCAGAGCTGAACTGTGAGGAGTTGCATTTCTCTTCCCCCTGCCAGGGCTGAGCTCCTTTGGTGTGGGGTGGGCGAGGCTGGTTGCTGTGAGCAGCAGCTCCCCCCTCATGCCCTTTCCACTGCCACTCCCATCACCACTGCTTGCTGCCATCACTCAGCTCAAACCTTGCTGCTGGGGGTTGTGAGGAGGCTTTTCTTTCACTTGTACTGCCTGGGTTTGGGGTTTGTTTGTTTTGGTTTTTTTTCTATTGTGTCGTTATCTGAATGGAAGTGATCTGCTGTGATCTTGGGGTGAGGGTTTTTTCACATGAAGAAAGAAAAAAAGCATTTTTACTTTGAGGCTTACTTAGATGCAGGAGGAATACCTAACAGGTCAAAGGAGAGCTGGTTAGAATCAATTATTGATCTGCTTTGATCAAAGTGATCTGAGAACTTTGTAATGTCTAGAAACATGCACTCTGTCCTCCCAAGGCAGGGGTTTTTCTTATGAAAAGTCACATTTGCTTTGGAAAACTAATTCTTTCATAGATTTGTATCTCCTGTGATAAATTGGATTTAATGATCAGTAGGGGGGTGCACAGATTAATCCTTTTACTATAACCAAATTTACTGCATCAAATTTATTTCTTGAGGGGACTATTTGACTCTTCTGTGCCATGAGCAAAAGAAACTTGGCAATCCTGTGCTGAGATACAGACACATGCAGATTATGCAGATTCAGTGTCTGTTGTGCTGTGTTTAATCTTGGTTTATTTAGTCTATGATATGCCACTCAAATGTGTCTGGTTGGTTTGTTTTGGGGGTTGTTTTTTTTTTTTTTGGTGTTTTTTTTTTTTTTTTTTTTTTTTTTT
>VZUI01094699.1:0-91792 GCA_013401135.1 Cettia cetti
CTCTCTCTCCCGCCCCCCCCTCTCTCTCTCTCTCTCTCGTTATTTAAAGAAAGGGGCTGAGTGCAGAACTGTGTGAGACTGAGTGCCAAGTCTCCAGTAAGTGTGGAGCATTATTATGATTTGCCATTTTAGTATCTCTGGTCACAGCTTCCAGCGTGTCAATCACAGTCCAGTCTGCCTTCACACTCAGTGCCCAAATTTCCTCTCTCTCTTTGACAGAAGTGGCAGCTCCCCACTTGACCAGCTCACTGTGCTACAGGTCTTTGTGCACCTGGCATTTAGTGATGGTGTCTACAAGGGAATCTGCAGAGGGGAGGCTTGGGGTTTTTTGCCTGGAGCATTCTAGAAAGTCCATATATACATGAAGCACTGTGCATGGAGCTACTGAACTAAAATCAGATCAAACAGCAGCTTTTACTTAGAGGCCCTAGGGGTGTCAATAAAAATATTGATAAAAATTAGAGGTGGTGGTGGGTGGGAATGCACGAAAAGGGACTGGCTCTGAGTATGGCTAGGTGTGGCACTGCTTTCGAATTTGTTACATTCCCTCTCTTCCTTTAGACTTGCAACAACATTAGTGATGTGCTGCTGAGCAGAGTTTGAAACAATGTATTTATTTTCATTTGAATTATTTAGGTTTATTTCATTTCCACTGTTTTCTAACAAGACCATTTGATGCTGAAGCTGTTTTATTCACCCAGGCTATACCTACAACTCTGGCTTGAAAGAGGTGTGATGGAGATGCAAATATCTGGGTCATAGTTCTGTGAACCACAGAGCAATTCCTGCAGTGGCAGGTATATAGAGCACCTGGTCTGCAGTTAATTAACTATCTAATTGTATGCTTTGACTGTGGCTCTCAATGTACAAAAGTGGTGATTATCAGATGGGGCAGTTTTAAAGGATCTGTTTGTTATCGAGATTGGGAAGGGTGTGAAACACTGCATTTTTGTGTGCATGATGACTTAACACACTATTGCTCTTTCTGTCCCTCTGCAGCCATGTGTGAGATGATCAAGATCATGCAGGAATATGGGGAGGTGACCTGCTGTCTGGGAAGCTCTGCCAACCTTCGGAACAGTTGCCTTTTCCTGCAGAGTGATATCAGGTGGGGCAGGGTTTTTTCCTCCTCCAGCTGCCTTTGCCTTGATCTTAGCAAGTACCCAACTGTGGGTCACACCACACCTGTGAATTGTGCAGGGAGGTGCTCACAATTGCTCTGTCAATTTTTAGCACTTCTCTCCAAGAGGGAGATTTGGGGGCATTGGATGGGGGTGTCTGTTTAAGGCCCTTGACACTCAGAAGTATTTCAGTCTCTGAAAGGAAGATACTCTCTTGCATGTTGGACTGTCGTGCCCCAACTGCCATTACAGGTGCTTCCCACTGGGTGAAAGAGTGGAAGTACCCTATGGATCAGCCAATTTTTTGACCTTGTGCTACAACCCCAAATATGTTCATCATTTCTTTGTGAATAATGAAAAAGCTAGGGAGATTGATCCTAATTTCATGTTATAGCTCAGGCTTCTCTACCTGAGCAAGGTATACAGAGCATGACACAACACAGTGTGACTTTCCAAGCTGGACTGCAGTGAGACAGTTTCCTTTCTGGGACGAGGTCTTTCACCAACACCCCTGTGTTGACCTTGCAGTATAGCCCTGGACCCTCTCTACCCATCCCGCTGCTCCTGGGAGACCTTTGGCTATGCCACCAGCACCACCCTGACCAATGGCTCCGAGGAGCTCACCCCGCTGCAGCTCTCAGGGCAGCTCAACAGCCTGCCCTGCTCCATGTCCTTCCGCCAAGAAGAGAGCACCAGCATCATCAGGCTCATAGAGCAGGTGAGCCAAGCAGTCCCCTCTCCACTCTGCAAGGAGCAGAGCCAGGAGTTCACACGAGCATTCTGCTTGATGTACCCACAAAGCTGCCAGCAGGAGCTTTGCTTGTGTCTCCTGACCTTTGTCCAGGAAGCACAAGAGGGAGAATCTTCCTGCCTGGTCCTCCTGGTCCAAGGTGTAGGGAATGGTTTGGAAATGGTGCCTTGTGGCAACAGAACGTGAATATTGCTCATCTGGATGAAGTATAATCTTGCAGAGATCCCTAGCCAGACAGCAATGCAGTGTTAAGGAGAAGCGTAACCCCAGAAAACCCAGGAGTTTAAACAAATTTACGCCTTGGCTAAATCCTGCCTTTCCTTCAGAGCCTCTCCATGTAGGCAAGATGCCTTTCTTTTTTGTGTTCAGTTTGTCCAGATCCTCTCCCCTCCCACTTCCCCTTGCAGGCCACATGTTCTGCCCTTGCCTGCCATAACTGCTCTTGCCTGGCAGCTGCCCCCATCAGGGCTCTGAGTGCTTGTGTTTCCTTCCAGGCCAGGCATGCAACGTATGGGATCCGCAAGTGTTTCCTCTTCCTGCTGCAGTGCCAGCTGACCTTGGTTGTCATTCAGGTGAGTCCTGGCCTGGGGGCAGCGTTCAGCTCAGAGGACAGGAGGGCTCACATGGATATGGGTGGCTGCAGTGGGGCAGCCTCAAGAGAGGAACGTGGCCTTCAGTCAGGTTTACACAGTATGTTTGGGGAAGTTACAGATGGAGACTCTGTGATCTCAGCCTGCACTGCCCCTTCTTTCTCCCTTTCTCCTCTTTCTCCTCATACATTTACTTTTAAACCCTTTTTCCCTGGAGAAAAGGACCTCCTGCAGCTCCTGCCACAGGAACACATGGAGGGGCTGTGCAGTGGCAGCCCAGTTACCAGCTCATCCCAGTGTTTCGGGGGAAGACAGCAGCATTTTGGTAACAAATCTGTCCTAGCACTGCTCATGCTCTTCACTCTGGGTTGTTTCTGTCTAGTTCCTCTCCTGCCTGGTGCAGCTGCCCCCCATCCTCAGTACTACAGACATCGTGTGGCTCTCCTGTTTCTGCTACCCACTGCTCAGGTGAGTCTGTCAGGGTGGAATCTCCTCCCACTGCCCACAGGATGCACAGACCACTCCCTCAGCCTCACTGTGTCTGTGCTGAAAGAAAGCTGACTTCACCCACAGCACACTAAGAAGGCTGCAAGGATTATTGCAAGCACCTGCTTTGACAAGGTGCTTGGAACCAGTGACAGGAGCATTTGTGTGCTGCTGTGTTAACTCCTGCTTTGTGTGATGGAAAGTCTGGGGTGTCAGGTGGAGGCCAAGGTACCACAGGTGGTTTTTTTCTCCCTCATACATTTGTCTGCACCTGCTATGAATTATACCTTTTATGGCATATGTAAAGATATGTGCCAATGCTTCAAGCAGTCTGAGTAGGTTATTTGGGTCCAAATGTTGGATAGAAGCACAGTAGCTCTGGTGCCTGAACGCATTACTGAGACACTTAACTTACCTTTCTCCAGTATCTCGCTCCTGGGCAAGCCTCCCCACAGCTCCATCATGACCATGGCAACAGGAAAAAACTTGACTTCCATTCCCAAGAAGGTAAGTGGCCCCTTAGATTTAAATTGTCCACACATTTTTCTCTTCATTTTTGTCCTAATGTTGATGCATAGCTGAGCCCCTGTGCCTTCCTAGCTCGCTCAGTAAATTGATCCATGGCATGAACCAGGGAGGGAATCCCCTGTTCCAGCATGCCCAGAGGGCAGATCCTCAGTGCAGCATCTCATCTGTACTACAGCTTGTCTTTTGCAGCCACTGATTCTCTGATGGTCCATGGGGAGCAAGTTGTAGCAATGACATGCCCATCTCATCCTCCTTCCTTTCCCTTATTCACAGACTCAGCACTACTTCCTGCTCTGCTTCCTGCTGAAATTCAGCCTGACCATTTGCTCCTGTCTCATCTGCTTCGGGTTCACCCTCCATGAGTCCTGCAGAGGGGTGAACACCACCAGCCTCAACCTCACAGCCTGCTCCTCCATCATGCTGCACAGGTGAGGAACTGGGACTGGCACACAAATCTCCTGCCCTTTCCAAGGAGGACTGTTTCCATTCCTCTAAGAAGCTTCAGCCTCTTCCATGACCCACCAGGGCTGTAGCCTTGACAGCTACATCATTGCCCACTGTCACCTCCTGGTACCAGGACAGCCTGAGCTCACACACAAATCCCTCAGCTGTTAAAGGAGGACACGGCCCTGGTGGGAACAGATCAGACAGTTAAGTTCCCACTGTTGACTTTCCTCTGTCCTCTCATTCACTAGCAATGCCTATGGTACCCCTGACTGGTTTGGGACATTTTCCAATGCTCTCCTGGTAGCCCAGAAGCTCACAGCTGGCCTGATTGTTTTACACACAGGTAAGTCCCTGTTCCCAGAACTCCATTCCCTGCTCTGGGGAAAAACTTGCATCCTCTGTCTCTTTCTTTGCCTCCTATGCCAGAGCACAAACTCCCTGATAGAAGCAGATACTGCAGTGGCCTCACAGCACAGGCACAAATCCCCTTGTCTCACTAAACATTACCCTGGCAGATTAAAGACAACATCCTCAGAACTGATTCTGCTTCTTACCAGCCTGGTGAAGTGCTGGTTTTGTCCAGTCTCACCAGAAGAGCCAAATCCTTTTTGGTTCTTGAAAGTTAGAAGCAGCACCTGTAGCCCTCCAAAAATATTCCCTGCTTCAAAAGTGTTTATATCCCGGCTGCTATTCTGTGAAGTGCCCTGTTGCCTTCCCACAAAAGGCACTGATGCAGCTATGACTGTCTGAGAGCTGGAAGCCTTCTTAAACCCTCTGCAGGGGTGTGAAGCCAGCTCCTGGCTGACCCTCATCACCTGCACCCATTGCCTGGCAGAGTAGGTCCAGCTGCTCCCTGATGACGCTGAAGGGTCTCAGCTCCCTGTCCCTTATGTCCCATGGTGTTAGGCAGAGATGTGATCGCAGAGTGTGTTGAGATGTCCAGGTGTCCAGTCCAACAGGAATGCTTCCTGATTTGATCTCCAGCTTTGGAGAGAGTGGGTTGCAGTACTTTTATGTCCCTCAGACCACCGAGGCAAGGCAGGGGTGCTTTGCCTGGCAGCTGTTTGGAAGAGCACAAGTGAAAGCTGAGCAAATGCTCGGTCCTGTACAGACAGCCCTGGGTCTCTGGCTAGATCTCTCTGGACTGGAGCCTTTTTCTGTTGCAGCCCTGGAACAAGGGCACACCCACCCCTGTCCCACTCCCCAGACCTGGGCCTTTGCCTGCTCTGTTTTAGCTCTCAAGCTCACAGTGAATAATTGTGTGCAGTACAACCACTGCACTGCCCCCACCTGCGTTCCAGGGACTTGGAATTGTCGTGAGGACCCTGGTCTGAAAGAGCCTTGAATGGTAGGCTGGTTCCAGGGACATGAACCCCATATCCCTTAGGAGTAACAGGTGTTGATGTACCTTGTGAAGTGCTGTTCTGTGTGTGATGCTAAATATCTCCTTTTCCCTGCAGTGTTCATATCCATCACCCACGTCCATCGCACCAAACCCCTATGGAAGAAGAGCCCCCTCTCCAACCGTTGGTGGACGCTCACTGTGGCTGTTGTGTGAGTACCCCCAGGCCCTGGGGAGGTGTTCCAGGATGCTGGAGCAAGGAGGGTCCCAGGCCCACTCCAGCACCAGTTTGCTGGTGCTGAGGAGAATCAAGTACATGGCAATTGATCTCCACTGCTGAACTAGTGAAGGGTCCCTGTTTTGTTTCATCTGGGCCTGAACCCTGAGCTGCAGCTCCTGGGAAGCTTGTCAGGTCTGCTGAGATTTGCTGTGTCTGTTTTTAATCTTAGAGTGCTGGGGCAAGTAGCACAGACTGTGCTGGACCTGAAACTCTGGGAAAACCTCAACTCTTCTTTGACCTTTAAGCACGTCTCCATCTCTCCGGTCTCTTGGCTCCTGGGTTTTCTTTCCTTAGTCCTTGTGGTTATCATCAATGAGATTGTCAAGCTGCATGAAATCAGGTATGGGAGGATAGGGAGAAAGGGCTGAAGCCTCCCTCCAGCCTGGCCTTGAGCTGCCCAGGGAACAGGGTGGGGAACAAAAAGGAAAAGCTGATTGCATTGTGTAAATCACCTGGCTATTGTGTGCAGGCCCATGTTCCACCTCCCCGGGAGGAAGCGCAGGGCAGGAAGGAGGGTCAGAGAAGGGCAGTGGCAGTGATTGGGAGCAGGAAGGGAGAACAAAATTTCCTTATCTCAAACCAAAGGGAGGGAGACAGACAAGGTCTGTACAACACCAGTATGGAATTGGGGAGGGTTGTTCTCTCCATCTTGTCCCATGAGGACAGAGGCATTGAATCACAGCAGAGGAAATGTGCCTTCACACAGAGCCTGGGCTGTGAGACTCGTTTTCACGGGAAGTGGCTGAAGCCAAGAATGAGTAGCAGGCAAAGTGACTGGCTGTTCTTCCCAACACAGGGAGTAGCCAGAGCTGGGAGTCAACGTTAATGAACATTGATTCAGGAAATGGGCTGGGGAGGCAAAGCAGCGGGGATTACAGGGAGCCCTGATGGGGATAGACACCATCACATTTCCTGCAAAGAGTTTCTGGACCTTTCTGTGCTGTGTCTGGTGTCCCTAGAGATGTATTTTAGCTGGATGGGGTAGGACTGAGACCATGGGTTGCTCTCTGGATTTGATTTCCCTCCCAGGCTACCACAGCACCCAGGCCAGGGGTTTCCCTGCTTCTTGGGGCTAGCAGCTCAGGAATGGCAGTGGGGCAGTCTTACCTTTCACCCCTCTGCATACTGACTCTCTTTTCTTCTCCAGGGTCCGTGTCCGTTACCAAAAGAGGCAGAAGTTGCAGTTTGAAACCAAGTTGGGGATGAATTCGCCATTTTAAAAGCACCCAGCTCAAGTTCCCTGGAGCCAGGGCGAAACAGCCACTGGGAGAGTGACTGCACCAAAGGCTCAGGGAGTTTTCAATCACACATGCAACCAGACAGCCTCCTGGCAAAACTACATCTGCACCTTCCTGGGGCCCCAGGCAGGGATCCCCCTGCTAGGTGTGCAGCCCCTTCCCAGCCTGCCAGGTACCCTTACAGGAACCTGCAAGCTCTGATGCCTGTTCAGGCTGCTCTTCCTTTATTTATTACTAGAGGTATTTGTTAGTATCATGGTGATGCTAAAATGAAGCGGCTCCTTTCCTCTTTGTGAGCAGATCGGTTTCCTGGGCCTGGCAGGAGAATCTGGAACCAGTAGGGCTGCTGAAGCAGGAGATCTCTATTGAAACCCGTTTTGGTTTTCCATCTCTGCCTGCTTTCCGTGTGTGCATGCCTGTGCATGCCCTCCCCGCCTCCCTGCCCTGTGTCCTGGGGCAAAAGGGCCAACCCTCTTGCAGTCCCAAGAGTGCTGGGAGCTCACATTCCCGAGGGGACAGTGGGAAGGGTCTCTGGACAGCCGAGTTGGCCAGCCATGCCCTCTAGTGTCGTTGTCACAGCTGTGTGTCAGAAGAGGGATGACAGGGCTTTGGGAAAAGCTGCATGTGATCCTCTGATCTGGTGCTGAGGGAGGGCAGCTCTGCCTGCCTGCAGGGAGCCAGCATGGCTCAGCTTCATGCAGCCCTGTTGAACCAGCTTTTATCTTCTTTAACAACCCTCAGAGAGGTTTTATAGCTGTTCTCCTGTTTGTGATCTGAACTGCTGTTCTGCTTCAGTAATGTGCCTGCTTGAGAAAACCACAGCTCGAGATAAAGCCTGAGTCCTGACTATTCCACCCTAGAGGGAGGGGATGTCTTTCCAGGCAGGATATCTGCAACTTGCAGTTGTGACTAATGCAGAGCTGGCAAATAGCTCCTTTCCCAATCCCAGGATTGTGTTGCATCCAGTTCTTGCTCCCCAAGGCACAGGGAACTGTCCCCCCAATCATGTCTGTGATAGTGCTGGGAAGTCTCTCCCCTCTGTGCTAATGCCTTTACACAGAACCACAGAATGGTTTGGGTTGGAAGGGCCTTAAAACTTATCTTGTTCCACCCTCTGCCACAGGCACCCTGCCATGGGCAGGGACATCTATCCAAGGGTGCTCCAAGTCCTGTCCAACCTGACCTTTAACAATTCCAGGGATGAGGCAGCCACAACCTCTGTGGGCACCTGCTCAGTGTTTTTCTGGAGGTCTCTGTTTGCCTTGGGAGACCCTCCCCTGAGGGGTGCAGCAAACCATGATCTGCCCTAGTGCAACACACAAGCTCCTGAGCTCTGAGCAGACCCCATCTGTACTGGGAGCACTGGTCTTGTTGTGGGCTGACAGCCAAGGGCCACACAGGGTCACACAGGCTTGGCTACCAGAATATTTGCAGCTCATGGAGATGTTGACTGTAGTTCTAAACACTGACTAAAGCTGGTAAATCCTGGCCCTGATTTTGGTCCCAACATTAACACTACAGTATTTGTCTGTTAGTTCCTCTTTGGTACCAGAGATTAACAAGTGGCAGCTGGTCCCTCCTGGGCAGGCAGGGAGCTGGCTGGAACCCCCAAGCTCTGCCCTGCTGCTCCACCATGTCTTCCTCACTTCTCAGCATAACCAGAGAGCACGGACACAGCTGAGTGTCTCTAAGCAATACCCTCACCCTGCTGTGGGGCTGGTAGAGGAGCAGAGCTGGGTACAGTCAACACCTGAGCTCTGGGGACACACTGAGGATGCTGGAGGGGGGCAACTGGAGGTGTTCCAAGCCCTGGACTCAGTTCCTGCAGCTGAGGGGTGGATGTGGAGATCCCATGCTGGCAGGATTGTATGGGATAGGGAGCCAGCAGCTCCCTGAGGAAGCACAGGGCTCTTTCCCTGCACCACAGCAGTCTGCCCACCTTTGCCAGCTAGGCTGGACTGTGCCCTCACTCCTCTGGCACCTGCAGGGCTCAGGGAGAACAAGCTGCATGTTTCTCAGCCTCAATTCACTAAATTCCACCTCCAGATCTGTGACACCTGGCCCCTGGGAAATCAGCTTTCCTTTATGATGCCAGAGTCAGGTCACAAGTGGGGTATCATCTCCTCTGTGGCTGAGCTGAGCTGGAGTCAGAGGCAGCACAGAGCTGCTCACTGGTGTCCCAGCTTTTCCCCCACCCAGACCTCAGCTCTTGCCCTGTGCCATGAACTGTTGTAGGTGTTGAAAGGCAGAAGATTCCAGGGCTTCCTGCTGGCCACACCTTCCTCTGGAGGTGGCACCTTCAAGGTTCTCTCCTCTAGGTGATCACAAATGTTTATTTTCATGCATCCTCCTTCCCCAGCTAGACTTGGAGGGAGCTAAAGTGTATGAATGGAGCCTTTACGATGGTCTTGCCAGTGCCACCCTTCCCTCAGGCCATTGAAGTGTCTAAGGGTCAGAGTGCACGGCTTCAGAAGGAAATTTCCTACATCAAGATGTTTTTAAATGCTGTATATTTTATATTAAATTTTTGGGATGTATGTAAAAATATTTCATTTGTATTAAAGCTTGTAAATTATATAAAAAAGAAAAAAAAAAACCAAACAAAGCCAGACCCACAAGCATCCAGTATATGAATGGCAATAAAGGATTGTCTTGGACAACACACACAAGAGTTGGGAACGAGTTTGCTCCCTGCAAAGGAAGGAGGTAAAAATGTCTGTGGCTGCTGGGGTCACAAGGTGTGATTTTCCTGCTGGAGGGACACAGCCTGAGAGCTTGATGCTCCTGGGATACAGTTCTGGCCTTTCTGCTCAGCTTTGGGTAAGTCTGTCCATCTCTGAAAGCCTCTTCCTACAGAGTAAGCTTGCTTACCTGGTGGTTTCTTAGATCCCAGGCACTGCTTCAGTCGAGGCTGGTGGCACAGTTTGAATCCCTCAGGGTGAACTGGAAGAGGCACTGGGAGCACTGGTGACAAGGAGAGGTGGGGTAAGGAGTCTCGGGCTGCTTGTCCTGAGCAAAGCAGGCACTGGGGTGACAGTGGCCACACGGAGCAGGAAGGAGGAGGAAGGAATGCTCTGCCTGGCACATGGGGATAGTGGAGGTGTCACATGGGCAGAGCTGGGCATTGGGACACTACACCACTGCTGTCACCACGTTACTGCCGTGGTGGTGAGACTCACTGAACATCTATCTCACAGGAGGTGATGGGGACTCACCAGGGGAGATTATCTGAGAGACCCTGGAGCACTCAAGGGACAGGATAAAGCTGATCCTCAATGGACTTCAAGCAGTAGGAGACAAGCTTGTGCCATTTTGACACAAACGACACAACTAGGGAAAACTATCAAAAGGGTAAAATATGCCCCACTATTTAATAGAATTTAGTCTTAATGGATGTTAGTGGAAAACAAAACACATGATTAACACAAACAGAGCAGATGGTTTAAAATCTGTTGTCAGTCTGGTGATTACATGGGCTATTTTTTCCCCTCACTGTCTAGCTGCACAAAGCAGGTGCAGCTGGGGTCAGTTAGTCCCAGTTGCAGTGTACATAACTTACACACCATACAGTAGCTTCAAAATAGAGATCTAGAGCTCAAAAAATAGGTATTCTTCTCCAAAATCAAATGTTTAGTTCCCTTATTGACAATGAGAGCAGCGTTGTGCTGCCCTCAGGTGGCTCAGACAGCGGCAGCTCCACCCCAGTGTCCTCTTATCCCTGACCCAAGACTTGCAGTTCTGGTTAGTAAATATATAGAATAAATCACATTTAAAATATATACATTGGCCTTAAAAAACCCCACATTTACACTTTATCAACATCAGAAAAAAATTACTGGGCTTGTCCCAGGCTGACTTGTGAGAATAAAAATCGGTTTTAAAAGGTTTCTGTGAACCTCTTTATAAAGTGCCACTGTTTGTAGCTATTTGAAACATCATGTCCATGATGTGGCACTCAGACAGGCAGTGGATACACTCAGTGTGGGACAGAAATCAGAGCCAAGAAAGAAGCGTCTTACCCGCCTCACACTGACCTCAAGTCCTGGACAATGATGGGATTTTAGTTTTTTTCGGGGCTTTTTGTCTTTGCTTTTCAGCCCAGAAACCAGGCTGGCACCTCTTGCCTGGCCACCCCACGGCATAGCTGCCCTCGGGAGCACAGACCCTCAGGAACGTTCAGGTGGGCTTTGCTCCCCTTCCCATGCAACAGCAAAAGGGGCTGCAAACAGTCCAATCCAGCTGCAAACTCCCAGCAGTATTGGGACACAACTGCCTTCTCAACCACCTTCTCCCTATCCATTTTGGTTTTGCATTTGTTGAAAGGCGACATGCATTGGTGATTTTTTTTTTCCTCCAAAAAGGAAATACGTGGAATTTTCTTTCCTTTTGTTTGGAATTTTTGTAGCAAATGGCACTTCAGCACAATCTTCGGTTCCCTTCTGGTACTTCGATGCTTTCATTTGCTTGGCATGCTGAGCGCCAGCCAAGTTCGGGGCTCTTGGACATATTTAGCCATGCACTACTGAGCAGATCCTGCGAGAGAAATCTGTCTCGGAGCAATGCAGCCGCTCCTCCCGCCTGGATGCGGAGAGCTCTCACTGCCGTTCCCGCTGCAGCCACGGGCTGTGGCCGCATCCAGCGCGCCGGAGCTCCCGAGCCGAATTCCCCGGTGCATCCGGGGTCAGCGCCCCCGCTGGGCTGCAGAGCCGCGGGGAAGGATCACGTCCCAAACGCTGCTACTGTTGAACAATGCTCACGGCGGGGTTTGTGCCAGCAGCTCCCCGCAGGGAGGGGCACTGGGAGAAGGGACTGTTTTCTCCCAAGAAAAGGGATAAGGGAGAAAAAAATTTAAAGAGCATTAATCATGCTGCTGCTGCACTCTGTAAGGACCAGGGTAGGGGTTTGTGTAGGCACGGTATTGGCAGAGGGGCAAACTCCATTGAGCAGCATGATCCAGATGAACTGGCCCAAATTCCCAGGGTTTTGGCACTGCCATCACCATCCTCATCACTCTGGGAAGGGGCAGGAAGGCTCCCATGTCCGGCAGGGCCGAGGTGGAGCATCCACTGCTCTGCAGGCTGTGCCAGCCCCTCTTGAGGGGTCTGTGGGTCCCACTGGAGGGATTTCGATCCACTTGGATTTCACGCTGCCTGATGCTGACGCGTTTGGAAAAGCAGCAAATAAAGCAGAAAGGTTCCTTCTCGCCCTGCAAGCTGCCAAATTGCGACAAGCCCTGTCTTCTTTTAGTGCTGTCAGGCCTGGCCGGGGCTGCGGCTGCACAGTGAATTGCCAGCTCCATGGCGGCTGCCCGGGGAGGTCTCTCCTGTGACACATTGTTGGCAGGGGATAAATAATAAGAGGCAGGACTCGACAATGCAGTGGGGAAAGAGAAAGGTCCCTTGTGGAGGCTCCTCAGCTCTGTGCAAGGGAACAAGGGCTTCTCCATAGCCTGTAGGACTGCATGTGCAGCCCCTCTGGGCTCTCCTCCTGCAGCCAGTCTGGTGGGAAATGCCTGACCCCCTCGGAAACGGGCCCAAGGCCACACTGTCACGTGTGACACAGAGCCAGGGGTGGGCAAGGAGGGCAGCTTTGTTCCCAGTCGCAGTGCAAAGTGTGGGGAAGGAGGCAGCTGGAGACCTGCAGGCACTGCTCGGTTCCGGATCTGCTCTTCCCCCATCATGAGGGGCACTGGTGGAGGGGAAGGAGGGTGCAAGCCTCAGTCCAGCATTGCATCCAGCTGGTCAGCCAGGTCATCGAACATGTTGCTGATGTCTTCCAAGATGTTCTTGGCCGAGTGCACGGTCCCAGGGTGGCTGGGGAGGAAAGGGAGATAGTCAAAGCACTGCTCAAAGGCTGCAGCTATTGATGGGGAAGGTCTGGCCAGGCTGGCTCTGACCCAGCAGCAGGAGCTCAGCACAGAGCTGGACTTAAGCATGTGTGACCTGTGTGGTACACCTATGACGTGCCCATGTACAGCCCTTCTGCCCTCCCTAGAACCGTCACAACCCCAGCTCAAGGGGCCCAGCCCCAGCATTTCCCTCACCTCTCTGCCTCCTCCACTGTGATCTCCTTCTTGGCTGCTTGCAGCGTGGCAGCCAGGCTGGAGTTGGTCTGTTCCAGCCGCTGCTGGGTCAAGGTGGCTCCCGGGGCAGCTGCCAAAGGCTTTGCTGATACCTTGCTGCCAGTTTCCAGTGTCAGCGAGCCAGGACTGGGCAGAGACCCGATCACATCCGGCACTGCCTCAGTGGCCGCCCAGGGAGCAACAGTGTGGCGGGAGGGCTGCAGGACCTGCTGGTAAATGGTCTTGGGTCCAGAGAAGACAAGCTTGGTGGATGCCACAGAGGTGTGCTTGGCAGGGACATCTGCAAAGGAAGGGGCCTCATGATAGGTGGTGGCACAGGTCCTCCACACCTCCCACAGCAACACAGGACGGAGCCCCACCACCACCTTGGAGACAGCTCCACAAGCCCCCATACCTGGAGTGGGTGTCCTCACCACAGCCGTGCCCACCAGCTCTGTGGGGCTGGGGGCTTTGGTGGGGCTTGGGGCCTTCTTCATCCCTTTTTCCAGCGACAAGATGCTTTTCTCTATCTCAGCAATCCTGAACTCCACGCTGTCATCATCAAAGGCATCCCCGGCCAGTGTGGGCCGTGGTGCCGGTGCCGGGGCGGGAGGGCCCGCGATGCTCACAGCTTGGGCCTGGGCATACTGGGGTGTGGGGGTGCCCCCCGCCTCCGCCTGCCCCGCCATGCTGAACGCCTTCAGCACCGCCTGCAGCGGCTCCCGCTCCCTGAAGCGTGGTCGGCGCTTCACAGTGTCTGACTCAGTGAGGTTGAACTCCAGCACGGGCAGCTCCCTGGTCACAGTGGGGGCTGCTGGCTCCTTCCCAGTGGAGCCTTGGGGCTCTGCCGGCTGGGAGCCAGGCTCTGTGTCCGGCATGGCTGCATCAGCCTTGGAATGCCCGCTGGGCTTTGGCCGCTGTTTGATGGTTAAATTGCCTTCTTCTGCAAAGGGGATGCACTCACTGGAGCTGTTCTGGGATGATGAAGAGGAGACCCCTGGCTTGGCCTCCTCCTCTGTGTCTGAGCAGACGTCCTCCTGCTCACCCTGTGCAGCCACCTCTGTCATAGGAGCACTGGGCTCACTCACTGTCCGTCTCCGTGGCTTGCCACTCTCAAAGCGGTCCCTGCTGCCATTGCAAAGTGTGGCACTGCTGGCATCACCACCATCGTGGGACCCCTCACCCACATCTGCCCGGGGAAGACAGTCCTGGGTCAGGTGCAGCGGTTTTGGGGCCAGAAGGGGCTTGGACGGACTCACACCTGGTGCTCCCTCCAGCGCAGCCGCCAGGCTCTTCACTGTCCTCCCACGGCTAGCATCACTGGGGGTGGCACCTGCATCAACCACATCCTGAGGGGCCGTGGGCTGCCGCTCGGGGCTGGGGGGCTGCTCACCGTCTCCCTCGGCAGCGAGAGCACTGGACACGGAGCTGAGGCGCTTGGGAGGCGGCGGCGGAGGGCCCTTGCGCTTGGCCCGGATGGCGAAGGACTGGCTGCGGGTCACCTTGGCATCCACCTGCAGACAGGCCCGTGGCATCTGGCTGCGGCCCGGCCGCCGCGTCAGCGTGGCATAGGAACCCAGGGTGCTGCTGGGAGCCCCCTCCTCCTCCTCCTCATGCTCCCCATCTGACAGCGCGTAGCGGTTCAGGCTGTGCGAACGCTTCTTGTGTTTCAAGCCTTCGCCCCCGTTGTGCTGCTCCCCAGCCGTGGGGGCTGTGGTGGGTGGCTCTGTGGGGCCGCACTGGCTGTGCAGGTAGGAGAAGCCTTTTTGGGCTGATGTCTGCAGGTTGCTCTTCTGTCCAGGGGAGATGGAGGGGAATGGGTGTGCCAGGGCCTTGGGTTGCTCTGCTCCCAGGACAGATGGGGCCGTTGGGGATTTCAGGGATATGTGTGGGTACATGAAGACATAGGGGGCTGTTCCCTTGCTGGGAGTCTGGGGAGGAGTACAGGGAGTAACTGCTGGAGTCCCAGCTCCTTTCTGAGCCACGGGCCGGGCGTACTGGTCCGTGCCTTCAGGCAGGTTCCTCTCCTTGAGAGGGCTGCTCCCGCCGCCGTTGGCAAAGCCGTTCAGCCCCTCGGGCGACACAAGCTTCCCAAAGGGCTCTGGGCTGGGCCGGCCTGGCAGGCTGGCTGGGCTCTCCTTGCTGCGGGGGGCTGCACAGGACTGCCCACTGCTGCTGCTGCTCTCGCCGCTGCCCAGGCTCTCCTGAGAGGGGCTGGAGAGGCGCCGGGACAGCACGTTGTCCTGCGAGTGCCCTGAGCCCCGTGACCGTACCCCGATGCTCTCCTGGCTCCGTGACATTCCCTGGCTGCTCTTGATACCGAGTGTATCATGGCAGCTGTTGGACATGGCCGTCTGGAGCTCATAGCTGAGCTCGCTGTCCTGGAAGGTTGTCATTTTGGGCGTGTGTGGGGATTGGCACTCCCCATTCTCCAGCGACTCAATGGTGACAATGTCCAGGGAACCGGGGACTTTGCGTCTTGCCAGAGTTGCTTCTGCTTGGTTGAGGCTTTTGCGGAGATCTCTGAGCTTCTTGACAGCCAACATGATCTTTTTCTGATGGCCTGCAGGAAGGAAAGGGACATTGGGTCAGCTCCAGCCCCCAAGGCCTGTTTCTAGGCCAAGAAGAGTAGTAGTTATGTCACACAATGGGGCAAAGGCCTCGAAGTTATCTAAAACCTGCCTATGGGAGGAGACAAACTACTGTTGGCATCTCCCTAGCTGGGCCCAGCTCCAGCTGGCCAAGGAGAGCTCTTAGGAACTGCCAGAATTGCCCTTTCCGATACTCAGGACATGCCTGCACCTCCCAGCCTTAAGGAGAACGGGGCGTGGGGACCTGGGTGGGAAACCTGGCTGCCCTGGGGCACCACAGCCTGACAAGAAAGACTCACCCAGCTTATTGATGCCAATCTCTTGCAGATCCTCCCATGTCAGGTCTGTCACGATAGTGATGGAATCGTAGCCATTGTTCACCAGCTTTTTGTGGTACTGGGGCAACCCAATGGCACTGAGCCAGTCCATCAGGTCAGCCTGGAAAGAGCATGGAGCCACTGCCATGAGCATCGAGAAATGGACAGCACCTTCAACATCCTCTCCCTGCCCAGGAGACTGTTTTTAGGGTGTATCTTGACTGCTTTAATCCAGTCAAAACTATTCACTTACAGACCCCATTCTGTCCTATCAGAGGGGTCAGAGAGCTCTGAGAAAAGACCTGAAGAAAGGGGGTGACCAAAGCCTCAGTGCCAGGGACTCACCGGGATGTAGTTGGGCAGCCACTCAGCAATGCTGAGCTGCCCAATTTCTGTGGAGATCTTCTTCCTGTGCCCTGGTTTGGTCACACCAATGGCTGTCAGATCCTAAGGGGAGCAGAGTGGGGCCATGGTCAGCAGTGGCTCAGGGAGCTCGGGGCAGTGGGTACCCACTGCTGGCAGCTCTGGGTGGGGAAGGACCTGCCTCACCTCCGGGGTCATGCGGCTGATGGTGGGGACGTCGTAGCCAGCGTTGAGGAAGTTGACAGTGTATGATTCCAGCTGGAACTCACGCAGCCAGTTGTAAATGGCTTCTGCATCCTGCAGAGAGGACAGGACACAGAACAGCCCATGACAGTGGCTGCAAGGGCTGGAAGAACCTGATTGCTTCAGGCAAGATGACAGGATCTCCCTGGGCAAGACCCACTTGTGTCCTGAAGACCCAGTTCCCTGTGTCCCTGGTGCAGTGAGATCTGGGCTGAGTGCCCCAAACGTGGCCCTCTCACCCAGCACACCATTCCCCAGTTGTTCCAGTTACCTTCCCCTCGAGGAGCTGCTCAGGACGCAAGAACTGGTGGGAGAAGACCCTGTCTCCAGGGGGGCAGCTGCCTGGGGTCTGGAGGCCCTGTGGCCCTGGCAGAAAGTAGAGAGGAGAACTGTCACAGGGGCACTTGAACAGTAAACAGCCCATAGGGCTGCAGCGACAGCTGTCCCCAAGGCCCCATGGAGTTGGGACAGCCCTCACCTGCTGGGGAGGTCCCATTGTGTGGCTCTGATCCCAAAAGGTGTTGCTGGAGGTTGTCACCGGTGGAGGGCAGAGGCTGAGGGAGAGGAGGAGTGAGTAGACGAAGGACCCAACTCTGGAGACCAGCTTTGTCACACCCCCGGGAGGAGAGTGGGGGTTCCCATGCTGGGCTGCTGGTTACAGCTTCACCCAGCAACAGGCTGGCCCCTAGCAAGAGATCTGGGCAGGATTTGGCTCAGGGCCTTTTATTATCCTCTCAGGTGACACAGCACACAATGGAGATGCTATGTGATGCCAACCACAGCCTCCAGCTTCATTCAAAAAGCCCAGCTGTGCTTTGGGGAGCAACTAGGGTCCCCCCAGGAGCATCTCCCTGCTGAGTCCTGACAGCAAGTAGGTGTTTGGTGTAGGATACTCAACTCCAGCAGCTCCTCCTTCGCTAGGAGGGAGCATGGAAGGGGCTCCATCTCCAGCCTGAGCCAGCATAGGGAAGCAGCACAGGGGAGCAGGGGCTGATGCCTACCCTGGCATTCTCAATGAGGATGCTGGTGCTCTGCCCATTGGTGCCCTCGGTGCTCTGGCCGCTGCCAGCGCTGCGGATGCTGCCGATGCTCCCCTCACTGCCCACGCTGTTCCTGTCTCCTGCTGCTTGGGGCAAGTAGGGAGCCCATTAGCAGCTCCCCGGGATCAGGGGTGACACAGGGCACAGAGGTCCCCAGCAAGGACCTGTGTGCCAACACACTGATGCCACTGATCTCCCACAAGACCCCTCTAGCCACAGCCACAGACAATGCATCAGTTCCCTCCCGCCTCCCAGCATGCAAAACACAGACAGGGTGACATGAGCTGGCAAGGGACACACAGAGGGCAGAGACACAGGGAGAGAAGGGGCTGCTCTAAGGGCTTCCCAAAACTCCCTTTTCCTGCATCTGCTCCATCTCATCTGGATACTTCTCCATGGAGAGGTGGAAGGACAGTCTCCTCCTGTGCCCCTGCCCAGGCAGGGCTGGGAACAGGGGAAGGTCCCCAGCCCCTCTCCCCTCCCAGGTGCTCCCCTGACCTGAGCTGTCAGGGCCTGGGGCCGTCCGGGTTAGGGTGAGGTGACCAAAGGCCGCTGGGCCGCTCGGGGCTGCCGGGTGAGGACACTCATCAGGGAGGTGCTGCAGCCCCCCAGGGGGGACCGGGAGGGCTCCAGGGGGACCCTGGCGCTGCTGCACGGGTGCCACACGGGGGACAACCATGCCTGCATTCAAAGACAAAACACACGTGGTCAGAGCTCATGCAGGAGGCAGGTACAGGGGGGAGAGCTGAGCCACACCTCCCAAAGTAGTATCCCACCATGGTGACACCCCTTTAGTCCTCTTCCCTGCTAGCTAGCCAGGGCTGCAGGGTCTGTCCAACAGGAGGTGCTGGGAAGGCTGGGAAGGTTTTGCACAGGGGACTGTCCCCAGCATGCCCAGAATGGCCACTGACCTGTCCGCTTGCTGATGACTTCAGCAATGGAGGGGGGGAAGTACCCGACCCGGTCTGTGCCTTTCTGAGCATCGTGGATGTGCCCCTTCCATCGGCCATCTGGGTGCTGCTCCAGGACCTGCCATGGGACAAGAGGGATGAGGCTGGTACCCAGGGTCATGGTGGGGCAGGCGGATGGGGAGCAGAGAGCAGCCTCACCGTGATGACGTCTCCTGCTCGGACGTTGAGAGCAGTTGGGTCATGGAGGTTCCAAAAATCCTTCAAAGCTCGGACCTTCAGGATTCCTGATGCCTCTGAAGGCAAGGGACAGAGGAAGAAAGAAGGTGCCAGAGCATAGGGAGGAAAGAGAAGTCCAGGGAGGGCAGAAGGAGAAAGCAAGAGCAAGGAGAGAAGAGAAGAAAACATTAATACTGCAGAAAGGACTCACTCCCCAGACACTATCCCACATGTAGGATGGGGGCACATCCGAGAGGGGACTGGGATGCTGGCACTGATTTAGGCTGTTCAGGAGGAGCACTGGGAGCCCAAGCAGGTCACAGGGAGAAGAAGCCCCTCTCAGTACCATCCCCACCTCTCAACAGCTGCTTGATGTCCTTGCTGGCATGTGAGGTGGTGAACTGATTGACGATGTCCAGCGCTGTCTGGTTGTAAGTGTTCCTGATGTTCACGTCGACGCCGCCCTGCCCAGGAGGAGACATGCTCAAGGCCAGATCCCTCACTGCACACAGACCCAGGGGAGGCAAGGGACTGAGGGGAAGGGGTGCTGGGTGACTGCCAGGGGCTGTCGCCCCACGCAGCCCCGTCCCTACCGCGCTCACCTCCAGCAGGAGCCGCACCACTTCTGTTTTGCCGTAGAGTGCGGCCTCATGCAGGGCTGTGCCTGTCTTTGTCTGCTTGTTGATCTCAATCCCAGCCTTCAGCAGTTGCCTAGTAGGAAGGAAGGAGAGGCATGAACAGAGGGCATGAACATCAGGGCCAGGATGGGAAGAGGACAACACTTTGCTCTTGCTTTGGGAATGAGGGGCTGAAGCCTGCAGGAGGAAAGTGTGTTTGGGAGGAAGTGGAGATGAAGCCATGATGGGTTTTTTTAGCATAAGGCAGGGAATTACCTGATGATCTCCTTGTGCCCGTTCTTGGCTGCCAGGTGCAGAGGAGTGGTGTAGTTGGGGTCAGTGGCATCCTTGGATTGTCCCTCCAGCAGGGCAACACACAGATGGCTGTTCAGCAGCAGCTGTGCCACCTGCACAAGACAGTGGTAAGCAATGGGGTACAGGTACCCCCACCTGCACCCTTCCTAGTAAGGGTCTCATCCTTGGGGCCAGCCCACCACTCCCCTTCCTGCCACTCCCTTCCATCCACAGCCCCAGGCTTGGCTGGAGCTGGACAGTGCTTGGCACGGCCACACTGTCGTGAGGGGCTGTAAAAGGTCACAAGAGCCAGAAATAGTCTTCCCATAATCAGGCTTTTCAGACCAAGCCCTAAAAACCTCCAGTCTCTCCAGCCCAGAGCAACTCTCAGCATCTCAGGGCAACCCAGAGGCACAGAGGAGTTATTTTTACTGCCCTGTTTATAGCTGCAGACATTAAAGCTACTCCAAAAATGGAAATATCCCCCTGGTCACCTCCCAGTGGGGCACAGAAGTCTGTCTGGCTGTGCTCCAGCCCAACCCAGTGGTGCTGGCTGGGCGAGGGTCTCCCAGAGCATGGTGTGGCCCTGTCCCCAAGAACTGTGCTGGGGACCTGGAGCAGGGCTGGATGCTCAGAGCTTGCTGGGATTAGCCAGCTCAGCCTATCTGAGCTTAACCGTGAGCAAAGCTGGGGTGGGGGGGGAAGTCTGTGGAGAACCAGGAGCAACAACTCCTGGCTTCACTCCCAGTCTGACACTGCCCTGCTGTGAGGTCAGAGGCAAAACCCACAGCTCCCAGGTTCAGGATCTAGCTGTGTCTGGCCATGGGAGGAGGCAGGTGCTGCTTGCCAGGCTCTGAGTCTTGTGGTGGAGGGAGAGTAGTTGTACCAGTGGGCTCCAGAGCTGCCCCTGGAGAAGCCCTCGGTGAAGGGCAGAGCCCACAGCACCCACCTTCAGCCGCACCCACCTTCAGCCGCCCAAACTCGCAGGCCAAGTCCAGAGGGGTTTTCTTCGCCTTGTTGATGAGGCACGGGTTGGACTGGTGCTGGAGCAGCATCTCCGACTGCAGGGGAGCAACACGGTGCAGTGGCTCAGCATCACTGTGCAGCCTCCCTCCCACCCGGCACAGCAGGGTTTGCCCCCACCCCATACCCCAGAGAAGCCCAGGGAGGGTACACGGGTGGCTCTGGGCTCTCACTTACCACCTCGTAGTGGCCATACTGTGCCGAGAGGTGCAGCGGGATCTGCCCATCCAGCGAGGCCATGTTGACGGAGGCGGCGGCGCGGAGCAGCACCCGCACGGGCTCCACACGGCCCTGCCACGCCGCGTAGTGCAGGGGCCGCATCCCTGTGGGCAGTGGGGCTCAGCAGGGCCGGACACAGCCCCCGGCCTGGCACAGGGGGCTGAGCTGGCGGCCACAGGGGCCGTGCCTGGGGGTCACCCCTTACCGTTGCTGTCTTTGATGTCGACGGTGGCCTGTGCCTCCAGCAGCAGCGAGATGAGGTCCAGGCTGCCGCCCAGGGCTGCGTGGTGCAGTGCTGAGAACCTGTGGCACAAGGTAGGGCTCAGCCCGGCCCCCTGCCCCACTGTGCTGTCCCCATAGCTCCCCCCTGACCACTCACAGGGACATGGGCTGAGGGCTGAGATTGTCACTGGCTGTTCATGGCTATGTCCTCCTCGATTCCCCACTCCCAGTGCCTCAGGTTCCTCATAGCAAAACACTGAGAAATCCCTCCAAGCTGTCCATACCCCAGGGCTCAGTGAGAGATCCAGGCACAGTGTGTATCTTTGGAAACCCCAGGGAGAGGAGCCCCTCACTCCATGCCGTCTGTTGGGGGAAACAGGCAGGATGGAGAGAGATGCATCTCCCCTCTCCACAGAGCAATGTGAGCAGCCTCAACGCTGCTCACAGCATCAAACACATCAGCCCTGTGGCCACTCCTGCACCCTCTGCCAGCTGCCCCCTTCCCATGCCAGCAGGGCTGCCAGGAGCCCACGGCAGAGCGTGGGAGGCCGCCAGTAATGAAAGAGCCCAGTGTCTTGGGGCTGTGAAAGGGGCCTGTCTGCCTGGCGCTCTCCCTGAACTGTCACGTGAAGGGCCAAGGCCAAGTCAGGGGTCCCTGTGCCACTAGGGATTAGCCTATGAGCTGTTCCAAGTGACATGGGGGGCTCCTGACATGGCTCTCCTCATGATCTGCAGTCCCAGAGCATCCCCAAATCCCTGTGCAAGTCTCAACATTGCAGGAGGGACACTAACCCCAGCAGAGAGGGCTGCTCCCTCTTCAGTACACCCACCATGTCCCTGAGCCACAGCAAAACCTCTGCCATGAAGTCTGAATGTGTGGGGGTACAACATCCCCCCAGACTAACCCTGTGGGGTCCCACTCTGCCCTGGGGTAGCTGCACAAACCCACACTTACCCACCCCATCCTCTCAAAGCCCTGAGAAGGTGATGCAAAGGACACCACCAGCACCATGCCTCTCCCAGGACCCACACTGCCATCCCCATGCTCGTGTCTAAACTCCCCATCATCCCCTTCCTGTGCCCCAGCAAAACTTAACACCCTGCCTGTGTCCCTAATGCAGGGAACAGACCCTTTTCCCCTTTTCCCACCATCAGCCCTCCTGGAGCTGCCCAAGCACAAACCCTGTGCCTTATCGGAATCAGATCATTGCTTCTATTATTAAATTCTTTTTCTATTAAGCTCCATCTGCACAGTATTATTTTAAGACAGAGCCATCCTGCACGTTCCCAACCCCCCGCTGGCCTGTAAGCACTCATCATGGACACCTCTTCCTACAGAGTCCTCCAAAAGAAAACATGTAGAAATTAGGTACAACAACAGCACATAAAAACAATGCTAATGACTGACAGGTCAGAGTTAATTCAATAAGAATAATGTGCTTATTTATTTTATGGGCCTTTGTGGTTTCTTTAACTCTCAGTACCCAGCTTATTAAGTACTTGGATTTTGGAAGTGATGAGCTACACAAATATGCTGTGGTCACTTCACAACCTCATATTTTCTTTCTCTAACTCCCCCCAAAACAATGGGATTTTGCTTTTGGGATATTAAACAGAGGCACGAGCAAGTGCAGGGGCTGAGGCCAGCTGGGTGTTCCTCTGGGCTTCAGCCAGGGGGACACGGGGCACTGGCTGGACATGCTGCCATCCCTATTCAGCCCCATCCCTACAGAGGGGCACATACAAGCGATTTACGAAGGATTTTCAGGAGGGATTGAGCACGGCCCTCAGCTTAGATCCAGGCAGTCATTGGCTCTGCCTGTGCAGAGCTTGCCCTGGCTCTGGGATGTTGATGTGTTCTCCAGCTCCCCTTGAAAGCTGTCCTGAGCTACAGGACTGACTGGACAGTGGGGAGAGGAGCCCACCCGGGCTGGCAGCAGCACCCAGCACCCTCCAGGGGAGCACTCACCCATCTGCATCCTGGTAGTTCACGTTCAGGCGCTTGGCAGATCCCAGGAGCTCTGCAGAGACAGGAGTTGAAGGTCAGGGCAGGAGGCAGAGCCTGCAGGCCCCCATATGAACCCCATCCCACAGCCACACCCACCTCCCAGTGCGCAGAACAGCGCCTGGCCCATCCCGGGGGGCTCTCCTCTACTCTCCTCTGCCTCCACTTTCACCTCCACGAACCCTCAGTGGGCTGACCCAGCTCAAAATTAGCACTTTCCTCCCTCCATCTCTCCTGCCGCATCCATGTGAGCCCCCGGGATGGGTCGACCCCGCAGTTCCTTCCACCCTGGCTTGGCAGAACAGCGAGCCCTTCCCTCCCTTTTATAGATCTGACACCCAAAAACTGCTGAGTGGGACCATTTTGCCCCCCACTCACTCCCTGTGCCTGCCACTGCCACTGAGGCCTGGCCCACAGACCACATGGTTGGCATTTTTACGGCCAAGGCAGAGGCTGAAGCTTTCAGCTGTGAATGCTAGGATTGTGCTACCTTGGATATCCCCATACCCCTGCCCAGCCTTCCCTCCCCTTCAGGGACCCAAGGATAGTGCCAGCTCAGATATCCCTATCCCCCTGCCCAGCCCTCCCTCCCCTTCGGGGACCACTGGGCAGCAGAGGATGCTCAGCCCACCCTCAGCACAGCCTCACATGCACCCCCAGCTCCCTGCTCCTTCCCGCAATTAATTTGAATGGATTCCTTCCTCCCACACAGAGAGGACATTTTATTCTTCACCGAGGGGATTAACATCTCTGGAATTCATCTTCCAAGTCAAAAGGGAAAGAAAGGGGAAGGTATGTGGGGGGCCAAGAAATACCACCGCTCCTCCTCTGCCTTTCCAGGCAGCCCCATCGCCGCGCCAGGGAGGATTAAATGCTTTGAATGGTTTCTGTGCATTTTCCTACGGAAAACCAAAGTCCGAGTGTCAGGCTCTGAGCCTGGGGTGAAACAGCTGCTCAAACCCCACTCTACTGTGTTGGGGTCTTGGAGAAGGAGCCCCCTTCCTCACAGCCAGGTAGATCTCTGGGGCTGAAGATCCCTCTCCTTTTCCTTCCTCTCCTCAATTCCCTTCTCTTCTCTCTCCCAAAGTCTCTGCCCACCTTGCACGGCAGATCCCATATACAGCCACACTGGGCTGTGTGACCCCGCTGCTGGAAAAGAAGAGCTGAAGAGGGGCTGGCTCATTCATCATGCAAATGGATAATTAAAGGAAACCAAGTACCAGGGTGTTCATTACTGCAATTTACAGTGTTTTGTAAACAGCCTAATTAACACAAAATGGGCTTGAGTGGCTTCTGGTGAAGGACTCGTGACTCCTCACCACAGCTGAGGGGATCAGGACAGGATCACTCTAATTACCTCTTCCAGGGACTGTTTGTCTTTAAGCCTCAGCCACCAATCCAACAGGCCTTCCCAAAGGAACTGGCTCCCAAAGCCATCACTCAGTAGAGCTCTCACTTCCCCCTCCCAGCCCCAAGAGCCCAGGATCCAGGGTCTTCATCAAGGACAAGTCGCCTCCCTTGGCCTCAGCAGTCAGGAAAAAGTAACATTTCACTTGTAAATTGGCCACTTCTGAACCAAGTCCTGGAGAACTGTAACCACTGGGATTGCTCCCACCATCTGCAACTGAAAACTGCCACTGGAAAAGGGTCAGGAAGGGGAGGAAGAAGAAGAGGAGGAGAGGAGTCCTTACTCAGGGCAGGAGGTGCAGACCCTCAATGATGACCACTGGGAGTGCAATGTTGTGAAAAGAGAGGGGCTGGATGGAGATGCCAAATGAGCACCAACACCTCCAAAAGAGGCAGAATCATTCCACAGCCCCTGGGGGCTGGTCCTGGAGTTCAGCAACACCCACTATTTGAAGAAGGAGAATTCACCCCAAAATCCCATCCCTAACCCCACCTTCAGGGGCACTGAACTGGCCAGTGCGGTCCAGCAAGCAGGGCTGGGATGTCCCACGACATGGTGGGTGTCCCTGCCTGCTTCCAGGCAGCTGTCAACATCCACATCTCCCTCAAATTCACAACATTCCTCAAATTCGTTCCCTGCTCCAGCAGCCCAGCCAGGCCAGGACACAGGGCAGGACCACATGGATATGGTGTGGGTGGCTGAGAAAGCAGGAGGTCACAAATAGCAGAGCCAGGAGCAGCATTCCCTTTGGGGGTCTTCCTAAATGCTTGGATCCATCTTGGGCAGGGAGGAAAAGAGTTCATCCCTGGTTTGCAGCTGGGTAAATCACTGCTTGGAGAGCTGGAGGGTTTGTAGCAAGGCTGGAAGGTGAAGTGTGGGTGGGAAAGTGTCTGGGTAGCCCAGCATAGAGGCATAGGAATGGAGGGATGGAAGCGAAGCAGAGCATAGCCAGGCAGCTGGGACCCCTCCACTAGTGCCATCCTGCTGCACAGCCTCAAACTCCAGGGACCTGGTAACAAGAAAGCAGCTGATGGGACATTTCCTTGCATTCCCCTTTCATCCATATGCTCCTTTGGACCAATTCCCCAGGTTTTCCCTGCACTTCTTCAGGCCCTTCTCTCCCCATTGGTGCCCAAGCTACCCATCCTTTTCCACACCGATGTTCTGGAGCTCAGCAGAGGCTGGGCCAAGCTGTTCCCAATCCCACAGCCCTCCTGGACTGGCCTGTTCAGCTTTGGCCAGGGGTCTGCAGAGCTGGGCTGGGAAAGGGCTGTAGGGTTAATCCAGCCACAGCACTGGGATGGTGTGGCAAGGTCCTTCCCAGTCACAAACCCACTGGGTTTGCACTGAGGTGGGGGCACTCTCAGGCCTGATCCAGAACCCCCATTCCCCACTAGGTGCACACTCACATCCCGGGAGAATGAACCCACAAGAACACAGACCCAGTGCTGAAGGGGTTATTTATTTGCAAGGAAAACCCAGCTCGGTGCACCCCAAGGGTTAACTCCAGCCGTGGGTTCCCCCTGCCCGGGCCTGCTCCCCAGCACGACCCTGCGAGGGGTCCCGCCAGGCTCCCAGCCCGCTCTGCCCCGGCCCCGCCGCGTTCCCCGGCGCCTGCCCGGACAGGACGAGGCTCCGCAGCACAGGGCAGGGCCTGAGCGAGGCCTCGAGGGAGCCAGCGAGCTTCTGTGCGGCGTCTGGCTGCCAAGCGGCAGCGGGAAGCACCTCCGGAACGCTCCGGCAAATTGCTTACAAATGTCGGGCCGGCCGCCGGCCGTGGCGAAGGCAGCGCGGCCGCCCAGCACCAGACGGGGCCGGGACGCTCACCCCTGGCACGGCCTGGCTGCGGCCCTTGGCCTTTGGATCCCCACTGTGCCACAGCCCCGCGCGGCGCAGTCCCAGGCAGCCCCCTTCGCCTGTGCCTCAGTTTCCCCGCGGGCTGCACTCCCATGGCAGGGGTGCCAGGCTGGGCTGGGCTCCTCCTGGGGTGCAGGGGGCATCCGGGGAGCGGCCGGCCGGGGTGAGCACCTCACCCGCTGTGCTGGCAGCTGGCCCGGCACGAACCCGTATTTACCCCCCCGAGGCACTCGCCTGGCGCCGGCTGTGCCGGCTGCGTGGAGCCAGGCGTGCCCTCGCCCGGCCCAGCACCCCTGTGCCAGCACACCGGGCACCCTGAGTCACCTCTTGCCCCCCAGCCGAGAGCTCGTTCCTGCGGGGACACCTGTGAGCTTCACCCCGGGCTCTTGGAGACGGACACAATCCCTCCGAAGTGCGCCTTGGGAAGCAGTGACACATGCTCGCCCGGATTTGGCTGCAGAAGGAAATGCCCAAATATCCCGTGGAGTCCTGTCCTTTGAAGACTCCTGCCCCCACTCTCACACGGGAGTCAGGCTCCAGAAGGCAGGTTTTTTTGCTGTGACCCCCCCACCGGTTTTGTCCACCCAGAGCAGCCACAGCAGAGCTCCACCATTTTGCCAGGCTTTGTTGCTGTGCAGGGCGACACACAGAGCCGTAACTGGAGATCCACGTCCTGGCCAGAGACGTTTGGAAAAACACCTCTTTCTGCTGGTCCTGCGTCACAGACTCATCCCATCCCCTCATCCTGGAAAATCACATCCCCACACTGCTGCCTGCAAGCACCCCTGTGCCACGAGCCTCCCCGTGCTGCAGGTCTGAGCATCCCAGGGTCATGAACATCCCTGTGCTGCTAGCCACATCAACCCTGAGTGTCCCTGTACCACAAGCATCCCTGAACATCCAGTCCTGAGCACCCCTACACTGCCTGCTACAAGTACCCTGCATGCAGGAAAGGGCACTGTGGGAACACCATCCTGCTTCTCTGGGCAGTGGGAGAGGGACAGTGTGCACTGAACACACCAAATACCTGCACATACCCTCTGGGAAAATAAAATCCACCTGGGGACTGTCACTACTAAGCCAATAAACCAGCTGGAGGAGCTGATCAGCTGTTATCCTGCAGAATACCAGCCTTCTCCAATGGTGGTGGCAGCCTCTGGAGCTGGAGGCGGAGGTGGCAGGACCTGCCCTGTGATGGCCCGGGGTGGCCCTGACTCAGCATACGGTGGGTTCATGCCACGGCTCAGGACAGACTCACTGTCTTGGCCAAAATCAAGACCCAAAGAGGTGATGTCCATCCCTCTTCCGCAGGAATCACCCTTCCCTGTCGCCTCTCTGTCCACAGGTATGTCCGCTGTGGCCACCACACCTGGCTCCTCCTGGCACAGCCTCCCGGCAGACCGGCTGCTTCAGGAGCAGTTTCCCAATAGGTTCAGAAGATTCACCCATCTTGATAGGGAAAGAGTTCAGCCACAGAGATATTAAGAAACTCAACCAAAGCTGCCCAGCCAGCTCAGAACAGAGGTTGGGTGAGAGCCAAGGGCTCCTGACCCCAGCTCTCTACTACAGCCACCAGCTGCACCCCAAACACTGAGCCCAGTGCTGTGCCTGGCTCCCCAGACAAGGGCTCCCCTAAATCCCCCCGTGGTGATGGTTGGTGAATTTGGCTGCCAAGGTGCTGCTGCCTGGGATACCTGGCTGAGCACCCAGCCCTGTGCCCAAATGCCATGGCTGTCCAAATGCCACAGGTGTACAAATGACAGGGGTGCCTTCCTGCCCACAAAGAGCCTGTGCTGGGTTTGAGGCTCTGCAGCATCACTGAGGATGAGCTCCCCACCAATGCTGGCAAACAGGCCCCTCGCCAAGCCAGGCACTATGGGGTTGCTGTGACTGGAGAAAAACCACTGATTATCTGACAGGGATGGGGAGCCTGCAACCAACGAGGTGGATTCCCATCAGCAGAGGGCAAATGGCAGTGACATGAGAGCAGCTGGGCACCCCTTACTGCCCCTACACCAACATCTGGCACCTCCTCAAGAGTAATTGGCATTTTCATCCCTTGAGAAACCTACCAAACCCTGGACCAGACCAGGCCCCTGCCTGCTCTGGCACTGCACAGGCTGCAAGATGGCTGTCACACCAAGCCCTGCCCCTGGTTTTAGCAGCCTGGAACAACCCCAGCAGGTAGAATAATCCCAGCAGGTGCAACCTTCCAGGACCTGAGCTCTGGGCAACTCCTCACAGCACCCTGAGGCTGGACACAGCACCTCTGTGCTGTGAGTATCCCTGCACCTAATGCTCATTTCTAACCTCAAGACAAGTCACTATTTACCTGTGGCTGGAGCCCCAAATCTCAGGGCTTACAGCCACACAGAGCCTAAGCTGTTCCTGTCACCAACTTGTTTCTGCTGATGGCATGTCTGAGTCTCCTCTGGCAGCTTGGTTTCCTTCCTCATCTCCTTCTTTAAGCAATACTGTCCTGCAACAAGTTCAGATATGATGGTGGATGATAGTGAAGGCAGATGATGACAAAGGCAGAGGAGTTTGAGAGGTCCAAGGATCTACCTTCCACCCTGGGTGGGGCTGGAGGCCCACCACAGGCAAAAAGGGATAGGGCAACCGGACTACGGAGTCAGCTGGGACTTTTCCTTCTTTGGAAAAGGCTGGAAATATTTTTCCCAAGAGAAATCAAACTTCTAAGTTTTTTTAAGAGGCTGGCAGCAGGTGAGACATTGGGCAGCATCCCAACACAGCACAGACATTGATCACTCACCCCCAGCCCAGCCACTCCAGGACCCCCATCCAAACCCCCAATTCTCCCCTGCTGCTTCCCCTCACAAGCAAAGCAGGAAAAAACAGGCAGTTTGTTCAAAGTGAAGGCTCCCAGAACAATGAAAGGAAAAGCAGAATCGGAAACCCTGTCTCCATCCACGCAGCTGCGAAGAAGGTGCAGCTCTCAGCTCTCGATCCCAAGGTTTGATGGCCACAGGGGACAGAGGGGACAAACACCAAGCAGGGAAAAGAGCATCACAGGAATCCTTTGGGGCTGGATTCACCCCTTGCAAAAGCCAAACACATACTCCTGCTCTGAATTTCAGGCCCCCAGAAGGATTTCAGATGTGGCAAGATGAATGGTGCTTGCTCCCCTTCTCCACAGCAATTCGTGGGTTTGCAGTGGCTGCCTACCCCAAAGTGACGCATCCCAGCCCAGCTCCCCTGGCTGGGAAAAGTGGTAACACCCCTTCCCTACAGAGCCAAAATTGCACCCCCCAGCCCCATCCAGGATGGAAACAGCTGGGAAAGGCTTCGGGTGGGGGAAGCCAGGCAGCTCCTTCAGAGACACAAGGGCTCCTTTCCCAGCTGGCCGGGGAAACGCGTTACCGGGAGGTGAAGTCACCGTCCCTGCTGGGACCTGGCTATTCCGCTGTCCAGGATATGAACTCAGAGGAGCTGTATTTGCCCAGGGAAGAGGTGGAGCCTTTTCCATTTCCCCCATCCTTCCGAAAGGACAGGACGCCTCCTGAGCGGGAAGAGATGGGCCGATAGCGGTGGGGGCCAATGGCCAAGTGCGAGCACTGCTTGAACCTGCAGCGGGCACTCTGTGGGGCCAAGGGCCACCCCTGGGCTGTGCGACACAGGGACCAGCAGAGCATCGACTCCAGCATTAACAATGCACCTTAGCTCATGTCCAGCTGGTCCCCTGGAAGCCAAGGAAGGGCTATCCCAGATACCCTGGCAAAGGGGATGCACCTACAGGCACTCTTAGTGTTGTCATTAATGCCATACCCAGCAAATGGTGCATTAAAATAATCTGTGGTGGATGTGCTACAGATGGACCAGGGCAGAAATAACACAAAAAGGACTTAGAGAGATTAGGAGAACAAACCCAGGCAGATTCAACCTGGGAAAAATGCAGATTGCAGCATCTGGGGAGAAATAATCCAACCGGCAGCAGGTCAATGGGAGGAAGAAAGAGGGGAAGCAGGATGTAGGGGGACAGTGAGAGGAGCAGTGTGAGCGTGGGCACAGAGAGAGCTGGTCAGGAAAGCAACCTCAGCAGCCCTGCATGGGTGGATTCTGCTTCCCAGGGTGATACCTCCCACCCTGTATTCTGTTGCTTCCTGGGTTACCATAGTCCATCTCATAGCCAGGGCTGTGAATATGAGAGAGACTCACAGGGGACATAGGATGTGAGCGACAGGAGGCAGCAGTGAAGGGCTGGCCTTGCATGGGAAGATTAGGGCAGGTCAGTAAGTCTGGATTAGCTGAGCAACAGTTAATTAGGGAGGGCAGGCAGGGACGCAGCAACCCACCTACACCTGGAGGGGTTTGACGCTCCAGAGCAGCACGTACCTACTTATTTTATGGTTCTAACAATGAGCCCCAGATAAAAATTAGAGCAGCCAACAGTAGCCAGCAAAACTCTGTGGGCTCAAGGGAGCGAAACAAGTATCCAGCCCCTGCACTGTATCTTGGAGGCTGCAGCAACCATGCAGCTTCCAGGGGAAGGCTGAGGCTGGAGGACTGGGCTGCCACAGCCCTATGGCACCATGTTCCCATTAGTGCCAGCCCCGTGCCCGCACATGGCAGCTTGGCACCCAGGAGCTGCTCCAGCCGGTGGAGCCAGTACTCAAAGCACACAGTGATGCGGAGGCTGGAAATCCTGTGACATTTTCCTCCTTTGGCCCCAGGGAAGCTGCTGTGCACCTGGAACAGGCGCTGCCAGGGCGGACGGAGCAGCTGTCCCCACCCTGGCTGCTCTAATCTGGGCAAGGCACACACAGGATGGGAGGGGAGGCAGCAGGAGGTGAAGCTGTTCGCTCGAGGTCACCCAGAAGGTCGATGGTTCAAGTGCCGCCACTCCTTCCCGAGGCCATGACACGGCTGGGAACTGAATTTTACTCAAAACTCCCCCCTCTTGCCAGCAGCCCGTGGGCAATCAGCTGTCGGCAGCCCGGGACTAACCTCAGATGGCTGCTGGCGGCCAGAGTTCGCAGTCACACGGTTAAAAATACCTTGCGGATGCCTTTCCTCAACTCTGACCCTGCGAGCCGGTGCTGCCGCCAGCCCCGCTCGGGACGTGCTGGTGGGGTCCCCTGGGACAGTCACAGCCTGGGCTGTGCAGAGACATGGCAGCTGCTGCCTGGGGACTGGGTTTTCCTAAGAACCAAGGATTTCCACTTCTGGGGGACTCCTGACTATATTCTCTATTGCCAAACTGAAACAAGGGGCTCAGCTTCCTAAAGCTTCCTTCCAGCAAGCAATGCCTGCACTGTCCAGCTCCCTTTGAACTGCAGCCTGGATTTCAGCAGCTTCAGCCAAATGCCTCCTTCACTCCAGGACAGAGACAAAACGTGGCCTCTTGTTCCAAGGGATGCTGGATGGGTGACTGCTCCTGCAGAGTCCATGGTGCTGCAGCCATTTGTGGCATCTGCATTGGGGAAGAGCGTATGGGTCTCACCCAGCAGTAGCTGCTCAGCTCCCAAGCCATGATGGACAGGAGAGATCCCTCTCCAAATCCCTTCTCCAGTGATGGGGAGGGTGCCCAGGGCACCTTGCTATTCCCATTCCCTGTGCAAAAGTCACCAACCAAAACACATGAGAACTGAATGACTGCTCTATGCTGCTGGCAAGTGGGAATGGAAGAGGGGGGGGGCCATCCCCAGCAGGCACAGGCCAAGCTCTCTCCAGATTGGAAAAAGCAGCCTGAGAGGTGGTCCCATTGCCACTCTCTCCTTCCCAGGATGGGGAAAAGTGTTGTCCTTTCAACAGCATCCCGTGGCATGGTGTTGCTCATGCCCAGAGTGAGGGCTCTTTCCCAAATGGATCAGACCCTCCGATTGCCCGCCTGGATTTCTGGCTGGACAATACCAAAGTGGGAGAAGTCATCGCCAAAATCTTGCCCACTGCCTTAGCTGGACTGGGATATTTTCATGCAGCTGTGGCAGTACAGGATTTGCCTGGGATCCTGGTCTACAACTGGGTTCTATATGCAGTGGACAGGAGAGGGACATGACAGCTACATGACCAGGATGTCCTGCACCACCCTGCATGTCCCCACATGGAAGCAGCAATCACTTAGCAGATGGTGACAGTCTGTGTCCTGGGGAGAGGCATCACCCTGTGATGAAGCAGGAACCCGCCCCAGGACCCCACACCCACCTTCCTATCCCTTTGGGGACCTTGGTGACTGCTGAGTTATTCTGGGCACTGCGTTCCTGACCCCCTCCCCTCATCCCAGCTGCTCCAGGGCCAGCAGGGAGGGCAGTGGGTTCCTCCCATTGCCCAGCCCGGACGCCAGAGTCGGGCAGCAGCTGCTCGGGGACCAGCTGAGGACAAAGGCAACACGGAGCAGCCCCATCCCCCCACATACCTCAGAAGGAACAAGGGCTGAGTTACAGCAAGATCAAAAACATCATAATACAACTCGAATAGAAAAGAAGGAGCTGGATCTGAAGACTGTCAGTCCATGGGCTGAGCTCTGGTCAGCAGCTCCCCATAAAGAGATCAGGAAAGGGTTTGGGGGCATCACATCCACGCCTCCCAGCCCCCAAAGAACAGACCCACCTCAGCACCAGAGGTAAACAGAGGCAGAGGCAACATCCTTGGCTCCTTGTCAAACCAAGTTCATGCCCTGCTTCCCACAGGGACTCCGCTGCCTGCAGGGATCCCTCTACCAGGTGAGTCCCCTCCATCCCAGCTCTGCCTGGGTGCTCCCCACACCCCATCCCAACAGAGCAGTGGTGGGACACAAGCCAAGGCCTGCCTGCTCCCTGGACCCCTGCCGGGAACCCGATCTGTTTACGCCTTTCTAGCATGGCGGGTGCGTGTTGGGAACGGCCCCGGCAAGCCCGACTTGGCGGCACAGGCAGGACGTGGGAGCGAGCCCTGAAACCCCCACCTGCTGCCCTGCAGCATCCTGGGGCGGGTGTAGGAAGAAAGTGGGGGAGCACAGGGAAAAATAGGACCCTCTTCCCTCCCTCTGCTCCTTTTTGTAGGAAAAGACATCATTTCTTGCTCTGTGCTACCTACTCCTCCTGTGGCATCCAATGCCCCCTACCCTGGCTATGAGATCACAGGGAGTTGCTCCATCCCTGGACCTGGCAGGGAATGGCTTTCTGAGCAGTGGCAATCCTGGGAAAGCACTGGGAGAGCCAACCAACCCTGGAAGCCTCATGTCCCTTCCTGGAAAACGAGGTACTGTTTTTGCAAACACATAGCCAGCAATATGTGTGGGCACAGAGGGCTGATGGCCACATGCTGGGCCCTGTCCCAGGGTCTGGGCTGTGCCTGACTGGGGCCAAGAAGAGGTAGCCACCTGCACTGCTCCTGGGAGGAGATGTTCATCCAGGACCACTCACCTGGTGTGTGTTCAGTCCCACAAAGCCATAGGCATTTGGAGCAGGCTACAGTGGTACAGAGTAGAGCCATGACTCTGGGGACTTGGAGCTGGACACCTGCACATCCACACCAGGTTTAGGGTGAAAGAAACAGAGAAACAGCTCCAGGATATCCTTGTGCTGCTAAATATAACCAGTGGGACAGATGCTCTAAGACAGGGAGTTGCCTACGCCTTGACACTGTTGAGAAGGAAACTGAGGGCTCTCCCAATGCTTAAGTAACTCTTGAGGCTTGGAGACACAGAGCAGGGTGAGAGGCAGCACCTCATTCTGTGCAGGAGCCTCCTTCCCTTTAAGGAGGAGCATTTCCCTTCTTTTTAAGTCAGCAGGATTAGCAGGTACTGGTTCAAGAAAGCCAGGAGGGTTCATGAAGCCCTTCCCATCTGTGTCAGCCCCACAAAACTAAATCAGAGCTGCTTCAGACCAACCAGACCAGCCTGGGTTGCAGTCCAAAGCAATCCCTAGGCCATGGCTGTGCTGGACCCCACACTGCTGGCTGGACTCACTGTGTCCCCGTGTCCCCCATGTAGGCAATGATTAGCCACCAGGGAGGACTCTGGCCCCTTTTGGAGGTCACTGAGGCAAGTGGTTCTCACGTGACCTTGCCATAGTGGGGACATATTCTAGGTCCCTGAGGGGCTGCACAGGTGGTGAGTTGGGTGTCCTGCCCAGGGAGAGAGGACACCCATGGAAGGAGAAGTTTGGTGGGGCTCCCAATCCCCAGGCTCCATACTGCTATTTGCACCCAGTTCACCTCCAGCTGGAAACCCCCTTCAGGCTTATCCACGCCCGTCCTGGCAAAGAAACAAGGCGATGCCTCACAAGGGACTGCTGGAGGGGGAGAGTGAGGCAGGCATAGATGCTCCATGGGGGCAGAGGCACCTGCAGAGTGGGTGGCAGAGCCTGAGCCAGCCTCACTGCTGGGGACACCTTGGTGACAGGCACCAGATGTCCTTGCCATGCTCACCAACTCCCTTTCAAGCAGACAGGGCCTTACACAACCAGCCAGCCGTGCCCAGCATTACGAAATCCCAGGAGTTTTGACCCCTCCCAGCACAGCCGCCCACCTCAGGTGGCAGAGCCAGGCCCAACTCCTGGGACGGCACCAGGGAGGACGGGGCAGGGGTCTAGGCATGGCATCAAGGCCGGGGGCCACGTGCTCCCTGTGCAGCCTTGGCTGGGGCCCGTGGGGAGCGGCGCTGGCAGGGCTTGGCGGAAGCACAGCTGGACGTGTTGCACCAGGCCTGGGATGCTGCGGGAGCCGCATACCTGCCTCACGCAGGTTCTCCCTGCTCCCTTATCTCGCCATCGCAGCCCTGCTCGCTTGCAGCTCCGACCTTTCTCCCTGGGGTTGCAAACGGCTCGGGGTGGCTGCGCACCTACCCCGGGCAGCATCCCGCAGGAGCGAGGGATGGGCCAGAGTTTCCAGCCCTCCCCTGGGAGGGTAGAGATCATACCGACAGAGCCATTTCCAAGCAGTTTGGGCATCTCCAGACAGGTCTGTGACTCACCAGGACACCTCGGCAAGGCTTGGGTGATATTACAGCCCCAAGGTTCAAACAGATCCCTCCCTCTCCATCCAGGCATGATTTTTTAGGGAAGCCAGGATGGGATTTAGGGGGAGCTGGAATGCTCGCAGCTCCTCCCCACCCTCTCACTTGCTACAGCAGCCAGAAAAAAAAGGTGGTTTATTGTTATTTAGTTTCTTGCCCCTTTCATACTCCTTTGCCGGAGTTTTTGCCAGCGGCGGGCCCCGGGTCTGGCGGGGATCCAGGACAGCCGAGGCGCTTTTAAAAACAAAGCAGGGCGCGTGCATGCACACATACACGCACGGCATCCAACCCTGCTTTTAACTCTTGCTGGAGCAATGTTGGTGGAAGCATCCATTTCCAGCAGGAAACCATCTTACAAGCGGTCCATTGCTATTGGGATCCAACAATTCACCTCCCACCTTCCCAGAAAAACTTCTTTGCGGCACTGGGATCCTGACAGAGAGGTGGCAGAAGTGATGCTGGTTGTTGTCATGGTCCACCATCTCCCTCCTGGAACCAGCCAAGCCAGAGGACAGAATGCCTGTTCTGACAGTGTCCTTGCCACGTTCCCCTTCTCTGCAGCACTGGAGAGCACTGTCCTGGTTACCGTGCCCGTGTGCTGCTGGCAGCTGGGCACACGGTGTCCCTGGTCTCAGGACTGCCTTCCCTGTCTGCCTTCAAGCTGTCCTCATCTGAATTGTCACGTGTTTCTGGGTCAGACAGCTAAAATGGCCTCTGCAGCCCTTGGGAAGGGGCAGCTGAGCCCCCTGGTCTGGGCTGAGTCACCAGGAAATGCCCAAAGGATGGAAATTCCCCTCCTGTCCCAAACCTCAGCCTCCTGCCTGTGACACTGGGGACTGTTGCCAGCCTGGCTCCATCCGTGGCCCTGAGGGACCTCCACATTTCCAGGGGATCCCAAATTCCCTGGGATAACCCAGCGCTGTCTGGCCATCTCCAAAGGATGGCAGCATGGCCTGGAGCAGGCTCAAAAGTCCCTACATTCATCCCCTTCCCCAGAATTAGCCTGGTTTTCCCCCCACTTTTACAGAGACAAAAAAAGTCAGCTGCAGTGACCCAGGCTGACAGCAAGGGACCACAGGCTGCCCTGCCAATGGGTGTCCAAAGCGTGGGAACAGAAATACAGACCTGGGACAGGGGAAATGTGTAGCTGTGAATGTAGCTGTGAACATAGGGAAATGGGTGCAGAGGGGCAGGGGCTGGGCCAGCCAATGCCCAGTGCAGGCTCCTCCATCTCCCTGTGTGACGCTGTTTGCTCGTGCCTTATCTCCTGCACTCGGCACAGCGACTTTTTCCCTGGCTCCAGGAGCTCCAGTGGCAGTCGGGCCCCTTTCCAAACACAACACCCGTTGGAGCCCAGCTTTGAAAACCAACTGTCCCTTCACTCCTTCCACTGTCTGTGCAGGGCTTTTCCTTCCCAGTACGAGAGGTGGAAAGCCAGGATGTGCATGGGAAAACCCACCCAGCAAACACCAGGCTATCAGAGGAGATCACCCCTTCCAGGGAGGTTGGGAGCCACAGGAGGAGGAAGAAAGGATTGACCGCACCCTGCCATGGAGCTGCAGCCCCTCTACCATCCAGCCCCATGGCTGCTGTACTCTCTGGAGCCTTTGAAGCCTCTTTTCTCTCGCTCCCACCACCCACCCACCACAGGCCAGTTCAGGAGCAGGTCTGGGCACGCTGTGGGGTAGTGGGGTCCCCGGCACGGGGCCGCTGCCAGCCTGGCTCCCCGGGCACGGTGCCTCGCCCTGCTCCTGGCTCAGTCCTGGAGGAAGAGGGAGTTTTGCCCGTTTCGGCGGAGTTTCTCAGCGTCTCTCCGCAGGCATGCCCACAGCCTTTCCAAGTCGGAGCGCAGCTGTGGAGCCGGTCCAGCCCGTCAGACCTACAGAGTGCGGGGAGAGGAGGGGAGGACACAGCCAAGGACGCTTTGGGAACTCGTCCTCAAAACTTGGGCTTCAAGGGACGTGGCCAGGGTCACATTTGTGCTCGGTGGCGGAGCTGGGTCCAACCGCCTGTACTGCCCGGGGCAGGAGCAGAGCAGGAAAGGTGCCCAGGCACCCCTGCACCACTGCCACCAGGGAAAGCCATAGGGTGTAACAGAGCCTGACACGATAAGGATCATGCCCAAGGCCAGTCTGGGCTCTGCCCTGCAGCCAGACCAGGAATAGCACCTGGAGTACCCAAGAGTTTGGGACATGCCTTGCTCAGTAGCAGCAGTGGAGGATGGTTCTCCTCCATAAGGGGGGATGGCACACTGAACTTGCTGCCTGGCACAAAGGCACATCTAACACCATTACAAAATAACTCCCAGATTGCAAAAAGGAGCAACTTCTCCCCCAAATGACTACAGAACTGCTACTGTTGGGAGAAGTAGAAATCCCAGCAGGTCATGAGAGGAGGGCGGATGTTTCTACAGAGGACAGGGACAGAGCACTACTGCCAAAGGCTAACAAATCACAGGAAAGATATTAAACCTCACGCTTTGAGGCTTAAGCTCATACACCTACTAGGGATTAGGAGGAAATTCAGGGGGGAGAGGAGTGAGTTATCCCACATCTGTCCACTACAGTCTCACAGCACGTGGAGTAGCATCATCCTTCTCCCGCCAAACTGGATGGTGGCAGCAGCATCTGAGGGCTGGCACGGCTCTTGAGAAAGCCTTGACATGCTTTGCGCTGCTGGGATGCAGCAATGAGAGGCTCCAACACAGGCACAGAGATAAAGCCAAGACCCCTCTGGAACCTTTGCTAGCATTTAACTTGCTAGGTCATGGCCTAGCACAGCCACGTCCCAGGAGCCCACCCCAATCCTTAATATCTAAACTCTGGAAAGCACCAACATAGCTGGTGAAATGGGGCAAGTGGCTTACTGAACCTCCTCAAGGCAGCAGCTGAACCTCAGCAGGGCTTTGCTCCCTGTCCTTGAGAGTTTCACACCAGTTTGCTCAGCTGCTGCCCTTTCTTTGCACTTCGCACACGTTTAAACAAAAACGTTCACCACTCCCTTGAGGAAGGCAAACAGTGAGTCCAGCTCCCATCACCTTCCACAGCTCCTCCAGCCCCCGGCTGTCACAGGGGCACCCCCTCTCCCAGCATCACCCCCTCTCCCAGCATCACCCCCCATCCCCTGTCCCTTGATCCTACATCCAGGGATGGGGACACCCAAGCTGCGGGGCACCATCCAGCTCCAGGAGCTGTCACCCCTGAGATCCCTGGCCAGAGGGGCTCTGCCTCTCGCCTCCCCCAGGAGCCCCAACCCCTCGGTGTTGGCCCTGGCGGGGCCAACTCGTGCATTGTTTGCAAGGGCAGCAGCCCAGGGACGTGATTGATCGCGGGGGAGAGAGGCCAAAGCCATGATGGGTCGTTTAACATTTTCAATTAAACTCTGCAGCACTCCCGAGGCAGAGGGGAGAGGGAGAAGGAAAATAAAAAAGCGGGATGTTTCCATTGCCAGGGAACCTCAGCAAAGCACGGCTGGCCCGGCAGGAGCAGCCTGGCTCTCCCAGACCAGAACCCCCTCCCTGGCTGCAGGAGTGACCACGGCGTCACACCAATGTCCCCTTCCCGCAGGCAGGACAACCGCCCTCGCCTGCCCTTTCCCTCCTGGCTTCTGCCCCCAAAAATCTTGTCCCTGCCCACCCCAGCACCTTGGAATGAGAGGTGCTGTGACCCACTTGTGCGGCGGCGCTTGCTCGGGGAGGAGGCTGCGCACGGAGAATATTAAACAACATGTCCCTGAAGTTCCTGCTGCCGGGACTGGCGCTTGGATTTTGCTTACGTGCAGTGACTTTTTTAGGCACAGGAAGCCCCAGAGGGCTGATCATAGCGATCGAGCTCCCAATCCACTGAGACAGCAGAAGGACTCTTAGAGGGATTTAAAAAAATATATAATAATAATAATAAAAAAATCAGCATCTCAGCCTGTCATATGGAAAAGGCGCTTTAATGAGCAGCAAAGGCAGCAAATGCTTGGCTCACATGGCATCAGTGAGAAGAGGGAGAGGGAACCATAAGGAATGGGGAGCAGTGGTGTCCTCCATGCCAGGGATGAGCCTCCAGGACCAGTTAAGCCCCACAGGAGCCCCACTGAGGGCTTGCAGAAGTGGCGTTGGAGGGGTCAGGGTTTTTTGGTCCCTCTTTATAAAAGAATAAAATGAAAATAAGCCGAGGGAGCTGCTGATGCTGCTGCGGTGGGGGAGTTAAACACATATGTTTACGTGGGTGCCCCAAGGCTGCAGGGAGGGGAAGACTCCAGAGAGAAAACAGACGGGATTGAACTGGGAGAAAGTTACTGGAGGGTATGAGAGAAAACAAGTGTGACTTCACCCTCTGGGTGTGCAAGAGGAGAGCCATGGGCACCCCAGCCTGCACAAATTGCCTGGCCATGGGACACCAGCTCAGGGGACAGGGCTGCATCAGCCAACAGGACACTCAGGTCCTGATGTTATTTATTGCCTTAGGGGTGTCTTTCAACCCACCCACATGGGCAGACTGCTCTTGTTCAGCTCTGGGACCCTGTACAGGCACAGTCCTTGAGCAGCAGATGCAATGGCACCCAGCACCTTCACCCAGTAAAGGGGCACCAGATGCCCCTGTTCTGCAGAGGAGGTAGCTCCCAGCCCTTCTGAAAGCCCAGAAGTTGAGATTTGCAAAGTTCTGGCCCCAGTCAAAGCTTTTCAGTAGATGACCAAGGGGAGCTGATCCCTCCTCATGTTTATAATCCTCAGCCTAACCTGAGTTTCTCTGCACCAGCCTTTACACTCTGAGCTGCTGCTAAGAAGCCTTAAAGCTTCTCCTGCCTGAGTTTCCTCTCTCCCTCCTCCAGACAGCTTATTCCCCTTCAGCTTTCCCACACACCCCCAAGAGACCCCACACGATGAGCCTTGGCAGGGGTATCCACACTCCTGCAGTCCAGGCATCCAGGGTGCACCTTCCCCCAGGCAGAGCCCTTTTATTTACTTTTCCCAATTTCCTTCTCTTGGTCTGTCAGGAGAAATGACCAGGAGCTCAGGTCTATACAAGGGCCACGATCTCATCCACCTTTCCACCCTCCCCATCTCCTCCAGATGCCATGCAGCACCTGCAGGACACACTGGTGCCTTTGGGGACCCCCTGAGCCCTCTGCTCACTCCAGGCTCTGCTTACTACTGACCTTTCTGAGAGCACAGGCAAAAAACCAGCCCTGCTCAAGGGTTAAACATTACCAGACTGAAATTCAAGGCTTGACGATTGGTTCCAGTCGACTGGCTGGGATGATAATTTTTCACAAGATAAATATGGCTGGGAGTGAGCAGCAACCGCTAAAGACCCTTTGTAGCAGCGTCCCCCCCCCGAGCGGTTCACTTCCCCCCGCCACGGCTGCTTCCCTTCACCCATCCCTGCTCAGTAGCCCACACTCCAGGGCTCCTGGCCCCGAGCCCAAGGGGAACCCCAGCTCAGCTGTAGGATTGCTTACAACCCAGTCATTCATCTGCACGGGCTGTGCTTGCACTCCCGCATCCGGCCGCAGCATAACTCATGTGCCGGGGGTCAGAGCCAGCACTTGCACTCTGGCTTGGCCAGCGCTGAGACTCGCACCCCAGGACTAGCAGGACTGTCCAGCCAGGGGAAAGGAGCCCAAGGCTCTCTGCCCAGGTACTCACTGCTCTTGGACGCCTTGATCTTGGCCACCAGTTTCTGCACGCCAGGTACGTCCCCGTTCTTCACGGCCTGGATCAGCTCCTGCTCGCGCCCCATCGCAGGCAGGTGGGAGCAGCAGAAACGTAGAAACCCTCAGATCCCTGAGGTTTATAAAGCCATGGGAATAAGCCCCTAATTCCTCAAAACACACTTTGATGAGAGATGAAATCCAGGAAGAAAGACATTTTACAATCCCACAGGGCATAAAAACCAGAAGGAAGAAGTCGTTCTGTTAAGGGCAGAAGTCCCTTTCTGCGTCAGGAGGAGCAGGACCCAGATGGGGTTTGGTTGGAGAACATGCAATCAGTTAAAGTAAAAAATACTTCAGTGCTTAGGGACAGGCTCCCGGCAGCACCAGAGCTCTGTAAGACAAAGCCAGGCAGCTCGGGGCAGGGTGTCCCACGCTAGCAGCATTGGGATGCCCTCAGCCTCTCACAGCACTCCTGGAGTCAGAGGTGTCGTGCTTTGCTCTCTTCAGCAGGCTCTGCCGCGTTGATGAGTCCCTAATTCTTCCCAAAGGGATTATGGGCTCGTTGCCATCTGGAAGTTATAGATCCTCCCTCTCTGGTGCTCATTAGCCCCTTCGTTTTGGCATTCCTCTCGGTGACGGCACTGCAGGCACGCTGGAGAGCCCCGCGCACGGCCGAGCCCCGGCACAGCAGCCTGGGACCTGCGGAAGGAGAAGCAGAGTCAGCCCCCAAAGGCCATTTACCTCCCGGCTCCGTCGCGACAGCTTTTGTATCCGTGCCGAAGAACGAATACTTTGACTATATTTAGTCCTGGAGGGACTTGGCTGATTCTTATGTTAAACGGAGAGGGAAGAACCTATGGAGGAAACCTCCCGAGGGTGCTGCTGCCCCCAGAGCGGGACAGGGGCACAGCTCCTTCCCTGCCCTCTCGGGGCCAAACACACCACGTCCTCCCTCCTAAAGGCAGCACATGGTGCTTGGGGCACACGACGTCTCTCTCCCCCTCTCCTTTCCCAGTAGCAGCACACAAGGGATGGAGCTGGGAAGGTTTAGCCAAAGCCCTCTGCAGCCCACGGGAGAGTGTCAGCCTGCCTTGCACTCTTCTCCTCCTGTGCAAGGATAACCCCTCACCCTCCAAACTTCCTGGGATGCTCAATGCCCTGACCCAAGACACTTCTTCACTAGTTCAGGAGCTCTCTCTGGCCCCAGTGAGGAGCTGGGTGTAATTCAGCAGGACAACTGGGCTCAAAACAGGATCAAGGCCATATCCTGGCCAGCCAGGGTACTCTGGAGAGGGCATGGGATCCTGTAGAAGCAGTTCACATGTCCCATCCTATGCTCCCACACTGCACCCGGGCTGCCCACACTGTGTGGCAAGAAAACCCCTCCTGGTTCGGGGCCATGCATCTGGCAGGCTGCTCTGACACTGGGGAGGAGCGTGCGTGCAGGAGAGCAGGGAGCACACACCGTGCCAGCTGCAAGGCCCTTGCCACATCACCCACAACCTCCCCTCTGCCCATCCAGGACGGATCAGAACCAGCTCTGGTTCCTCCAGCCACGGCTCAGTGGAGTCTCCCTTCCCAGAGCACTCGACCTCCACAGTTTATATAACAGTGGGTGTCGCTTCCTCCGAGCAATCGAGGTCACTGTTCGGAGCACAGAAATCACGGGGAAGGCAACAATGACAGGTCCTGTCGGGGTAGGGGCAAAACCAGAAGGAGAATCCCATGGCATAACAGCATTGCTCAGCCGGGAGCTGCAGCTGCCCATAAACATGGTTCATGACTTCCCCGTGTTCCAGCGCTCCCCAGGGTGCAGCAGCACAGGGCAGACAAAAAGATGATCCTCAGGTACTGGCTTAGCTTCTGGGACAAGGGGGTGTGTGATTCCCACAACCAGGCTGGGGGGTTCTTCCCCACCCATAGCTCGTTCAGCTGATGAATCCCTCAGCACTGAAGCTGGTGCCCATAGGGGCCAGGTGTCACCTCCCCTCGTCCTGGGGCACCTGCACAAGCTTATCTACCTTACAACAAAATTTCAGCCACTTGACTCAGACTAACCTCTCGCTGCAAACAAATCCCCTCCCGAAACCTTCGTCGCACCGTCTTCAGAACTATTTCGTTTAACCCTGTGCACTGCATCCAACTCTGTGCTGCTCTTCAAGAGCACTCACAAGAATCAAACGTGAGGAGGTGAGACGACTCTATATTTGAGAAGTCCTTTATATTTGAGAAGTCTGCCCGGCCGCACTTGGAAAACGGCCCCGGTACCGCTGCTTCGGCACCCGGAACACGCGGGGGCTCAGCGGGCAACTCGGAGAGCTCCGAACGCCGACCTGCACCTCCTTCAGCCTTTTCAAGAGAGGAGCAGCGAAAGTAAAATTCGAGAAAGTAAAATTCGAGAAATGCACAAAGCTGGAAAAGCAACAGCAAAACATCCCTCCCACAAGAGCAGAGCGGAGCCTCCAGCCCAGGAATCCACCTGGAGAATCAAAGTATCCCAAACATTCCCGCAGCCAACGGCAGCGCCCGGGGGAAAAAGGAGGGAGAAGAGAGGGGAAAAAAAAAAAACCCAAACAAACCCAAACCAGTTACGTAAGTGGCGGAGTAAAGATGCAAAGGAGCTGAAAGCACCCAACCGGGTCCCGAGGGGCGGCGGGGGCAGCTCGGTTCCCCCGGGAGGCTCCAGCCCCGCTGCGGACGCGGCCGAACGGGCAGCGAGGGGGGGCCCGGCCGCGCCTCCGCCTCCCCCGCCCCGAGACCCCCGGGCGGGGCGGCTCCTTCCTCCGGGCGCGCTCGGGGGGGATTTTTGCCCCCACCGAGGCGAGTTGTTCCGCGGCTCTTGGGGCGAGTTGCTCCGCCGGCCCCACTCACCTGGCGGTGCTCCCAGCCCGCCGCACCGGGGCGAACCGAACCGCGCCGGGGCGAACCGACGGCACCGGACCGAACCCGCCCGCGCCGTGCGGAGCCGCTCCGGACCGCGGCGCACCGAGCAGCGCCGAGCCCGGCCCGGCCGCAACTTCCCGAGCCGCACGGGGCGGGAGCGGGGCCGGTACCGGAGCGGAGCCGCGAGTCCCGGCGAGCAGGCAGCGCGGCACTCGGCAAAGTCCCGCTCGGGCCGGCCCCGTCCCGGCAGGAAATCCCTCCCCGGCCCGGCCTGATTGGAAAAGCCCGGCGGGTTGTGCGGCGGGGCCGGGCCGGGGCGGCTGTCACTCACCGTGATGCGGCGTCGAGCGGGGTAGGGGCCGGGCCGCCCATCCCGCCGCACCGGCACCGCTCCGCCCCCGGTTGGGGCTGCCCCCCGCTCCTGGGCATCGGCTCGCTTTGAAGGGGGCCCGGCGGGACGCACAGCGCCGTCCGGTACCGGCGACAGGGAGCGGGACCGGCGTGGTACGGCACCGACCCGATACTCCGAGACCGGCGGAGTTCGAGACAGAGCTGGTGGGAGGTTCCCCATTCTCGATCCAGGATGGAGCCAGCGGTTCGGGACCGGCTGCCTTGGGAATCCTCCGTCCTCCCCAGTCCAGCTGTGAGCCGGTGGTCTGGGACTGGATCGTAGGGGACCGACCTGGTGCTTGATCCATTGGGATTGGTCCGGTGCTACAGGACCGGCCTCGGAGAGAGGTCCCCCATCATCGATTCAGGAGCAGCACGGTGGTCTGAGAACCAGCCCTCCCCTGTCAGCCCTTTGCTCCCTCCACCCCTTGGCAGAGGGGTTGCACAATGCCGCTGATGGCACCCATGGGACCAAAATCCACCGGTCCCCAGCTGTCAATTTGATCCCCAAATTAATCCTATTCTCACAAAGCACTAGAACCACCAAAAATCACCCATTTCTGCCAATCTTCAGCAGAAACAGCAGAGGCAAGTGCTCCCTCGAGCACAGTTCTTTTAAAACAAGAGATTGCCTAATGAAGCTGGACAGTTTTTGTTGCATGATACCACTGGATTATCATCAACTAATCAGATTAAAAACACACGGAGGCTTTGGTTTTATTCACTAAATGGCCAGCCTGCAGCTCCCTGGAGGAGTTGCAAGGATCCCACACATCTTCAAATCAGGCCCCAAGACATTTCACCAAATGATGGTTTCATGAGCAACCCCAATGAGGGGGATCCTTGGCAAGGAGGAGGGACTGACGTCTTCAGACACACCCTGCCTTTTCAGCTCGGGAATAAAGACATTATTATGCACATCTAATTATAAATGTCAACATTTTATGGCTGCTGTGCTGAAGCACAAAGCTCTAAGTAGCCCTGCTAGAAAGGGCTGTGAAGTGAAAGGTCTTGTTATTCCTCCTCTGAGTTTTTCCAGAGCTTGTAAAGTGCAGTGACATTTATAATAATCCCCTGAATTTATGTGGCACCTTTTGTCCTTTTAAGGATCTTAATTAAGCTTTGCAACTCCCTGGGCACAGACTAAACCCACTTTGCAAAAGAGGAGCCTAGGCCCTGCTTAGTACAAAATGTGTGTCCCATTTCAGGCAGGGGAAGGACTTTTTCACCGCAGCAACCTCTGGCACACACTGTCACACCACAGTAATGGCACAGCACACTAACATCCCCAGCCAAAGGTTGTGCTGTTGTGGCCACACTCGTGTGGCTAAAGCTGGGGAATTCCAACTTTAATCTCTGGTGTCACACAAGCCTTTTGAGTGGAGGGTGCCACTGGAGGGGTTTACTAGAAATCAACGATTGCTAGTGCAGCCTTCAAACATTTAAGCACGTATGGGCAGTCCTGACACTGCACCAAAGCCCAGCACCTTCCCTCTATGGCCCTGCCTGCAGAGAGTGGAGCTGCAAGGACCAGGCAGCAGCCCCCATTTCCACCCATGAATCCCAGTTTTCCAGCCACTCTTGAAGGCTGAACAACTGGTTGGTGACACCAGCACAAAGAGCTGCCAGTGGCTTCAACCATGTCCACCTTGCAGAGCTGACAGACCCCTCATGACATTTATTCCCCTGTGCCTGCAGAGCAGGTGCTGAGGGCATCGATTGAGTTTTCACTGCAGAGAAAGTCCTTTAACAATTTGCACCTTTCTATGCACCAGTACGAGATGTTTTAGAGTTTTAGTGGGGTTCAAGGTGCAGGCACAGTTGTGTGCCCAGCTCTGTCCTCAGTCTCTACAGAAAGCTGCCCAAGGCAGCACTGACTTGTGTTCCCCACTTTGGGTGAGGGGCCTGGGGGCTTCAGCCGGGTCGGGCTGCTCAGGTCTGTGGGGCCCCGGTTCCTGCTCGCAGCTCTTCAGGTCGATGTTGCCATCTAGAGGTCCCTGCTACAGCGATCGTCTCCTTGTAAAGTATTGGGAAGGAGGTTGGTTTTCTTTTAAATTCAGTGCAACAATTCAAAGCAGGTTTTTTTTAGGTTAGCCCATGTCTTGGGTGGCTGCAGCTCATCCTGGCTTGTCTCGCAGCCCCTGCAGCTGTGCAAACCCCTCCTCTCTACTCTGACATTATTTTGAGATGGGGTAAAACACTCAAAGCAATGCATTTGCTGCCCAGCATGGAAGCAACCACACTGGCAGAAGCAATACACACAGTGGCATCCACAGCAGCTTCAGGGCCAGCGCTGGCTCCAGGTGAGGCAGTGACAGACACAGCTCCAAATTTTGGAGTGCAAGACTCCCACTCCCAAATCTCACCCATGAAAACCAAACTTGGAAGTTCATGGCCATTTCATCCCCACTGAGTGGGCAGGAGGTCTGCAAAAGCCCATACCAGACATCCAAAACATTTTAAGTATGTTATGAACCAGCTGGATGGAAATGCACTTCCCCCCCTTTCAGCTGTGGCTCAGGCTTCTCTTTCACTGCTGGTTTTTTAAAGTGTGGCCAGCTTGACCCAAAGCCTCGCTGCAATCCTAGGGCTGCATCACAGACCTGGGCAGGATGAGGCTCAGGAAAACAAGGGAGCAATGGCAGTTTGACGCCCATGGCAGACAGGGTCAATTCCCTGGGTGAGTGTGCAGACACCACTGCCCAAACATTCCCAGTTCAGGGTCAGCACAGGGCTGATGTCTTGCACCTGCACAAGGGCAGCACCACCATGGCAGAGGCTGTATTGGACCACAGGATCTGTCCTGCAGGGAGGAGAGTGCAGGCTGAGGATGAAGCAGGGCGAGGAAGAGCCTCTCCTGCACTGAATCAGGCCACAGCAGAAAGCAGGTTATTGCCCAGATTTAAAGCCACCCACAGGAGCCCTTCCTGCAGCTCCTGACATTGATTCACACATCACCTGGCTCCCTGAGCACAGAGGGGTGATGGGTGCCCCACCTCTGTGCTTTGCTCATGTCCTTAAGCAGCCCAGCAAATCTCAGTCTCATTCCTGATCCTCAGAAGTCACATCCTGTCCCCATTGGAGTCTTCCCTGTACAGGCATCCATCTCCTCCCACCTTACATCCAGGCCAGGCATTTCCCACCCTGCTCAGCACTCCGACTCATTGGCACTAGTGTCAAGGGCAAAGCGAGAGCAGGACAGAGGATTTGGACACAAAGGTGCTTACGTAGGTATTTACTCCATTGCCTCTTACACACCCTCCTGGAAATAGCTGCTGCTGGAAGCAGTCCAAGGAGATGAATTAGGGGGCTTGATCAAGAGAGAGATACACTGCCCACAAGGAGGAGGATCACAGCTCCCTCCCAGAGAACAGACTGGCAGACAAAGGTTTGGGCTGGTTTGGCCCCAGACATCTCCTGTCATACCGCAGCACAGATGCTGCCTGCAGCTGGCCACTGCCACCAGGAGGGCCTCAATGCCAGGATGCATCCCACACCCAAGCCAGAACCCAGACACAGCTCCATGAACTCATGTCCTGTGAAGCTGAACATCAGCCTTAGTATAAAATGCAGCTATAACTGCCCTTAGCAGAGCTGGTGGGACCTGCTGGTGGCAGAGCTATAGAAACCCATCCACAGTCAACTCTCAGACAGGTAGCAGGGCTTGGTTTAGGAAGCTCTGCTCTGGTAGTATCTTTTGCAAAAGATCATTCCCCCCACAAAAGTAATCAGGTAACCAACCCTTTGCTACATCATTCCACAGCATTCCAGCTCTGAGCATCCTGGAAAAGCAACTCCACAGCCCTGGCTCGAACACCTGCAAGCCAGGAGTTACCAGCCCCTGGCACAGCAAACTCAAACCCTTCCCTTGAACCCCTGTGGGAACTTGGGCAGGTGCTGGCATGGGGCTCCTTCCCACGTGCCAGTTCCTGCCTCCTGCCGGACTCACCTCTCCAGGCACACGTGAGCTGCTGTTCCCACTGTCCTCCTCACCCTGCCTTTCTCTTCTTCCTTCTCCTTGTGCTGACACTTCTTTCTGGTCTTGTGCCTTTCTTTTCTCTCCGTCTCCCTTGCTTAGTCCCTCACTCAGGAAATTAAAGATAATCCTCCCTTTTTTTGCTGCCGGATTCCCTGTTTAACATTCGCTGCATGCGCTTGCACTGATTCAAAACGGGATTAGACTTTCTGTTGCTTTGATGTCAGTTGGGCTTTGCACTTAAGGCAGAGGGGGGAAAGAAAATGTCTGTTAACAAACCTCTTGGATTCCACCCAACCACGAGCATCCATCCTGGAAATGAAGGTCAGGCACATTTACCTGCAGAAACTGAGCCCCCTTCCAGGATTGACATGGGGGGAATAAACCAACTCGCAACTGCAGCACTGCACTTTCTGCGCATGGGCCTTATTCTCTGGAAACACCCAAATTTTGCTTTGGCTCCGTTATCATCCAGCTGCATGGAGGCTGAATGGCTCCCATGAGGAGGGAGGTGTCATTAATCATCAGGAAACCACAGCTCGTTGGCTGTCAGTGGATATTGCAACCTCCAGCTGCCGTGCAGCAGGGAGCGCGTGGGCCACCGGCATCGCTCCAACAGATTGGGGCTCTGGGCTGCCCGCCGGGAATACCCCGAGCTGCTCGTTTCTAGGGGGGAAGCAGGTGCTGGCTGCAGGGTGACTTGTGCTGGAAATCCATATCCTGCTCCCTGGGGTGTGACATCTGTGCAGTGGCACAGTCCATACCTTTCCATGGCACTTCCTTCTGCTTCCTCAGGCCTGAACTTCTCCCTCTTTGGAAGATGAGGATTTGGGGTTGTTCTCACTGCTGGTCCTTCCAGCACCAGTACAAAGCAGTTGAAGAACATTTTTCCCATGTTGCCTGGACTTGCTTTGCTTCCAAGACACCACTCCTCAAATCTGTGATGTCCAAAGCAGCACAGTTCAGAGCTGGAATGGGATCTCACACCAGAAAAAGCCGTTTGCAAGCGATTCTACAGAGCCAGGGATGGGATGTGACAGTGGATCCTATTCCTGTTTATCCAGGACAGGCCTTTCCCAACAGACTTCAGAGCCTCAAAGGTGGCTTCTGTTGCCTGATGCTCCTTGTCTATTCCCACCAGAGCTTCCCTTCACAGGCAGCTGGGTCTCCTCTGGGTAATAGGCAGATCTGGGGGCTGTGTAAGTGGAGATGTTCCAATGTCCCTGAAACAATCACAGGACCTTCTGCAGGTTGTTTAGAAGAGCAGCTCCATGGATGAGCACAACCCAGCTGTGACCAGAACCACCTCACAGCCCTGACCCTCTGCGGAGGTGCAGCCAGCACCAGCAGAGCAGAAGTGGGGACACACCTAGGCAACCCTGGGGCTCTGGCAGCTGTAATCCCTGTCACCCACACCACATCACTGTACTGTAGCCCTGACTGGCACTGCCAACACGTCAGGCTTCCTCCAGGACTGCCCAGGGACTCGGGAAGTGCCTCTGCCAACAGCACGGTGTCTAATCCATTTTGCCTGGTGCACACTCACAGACTTGATTAATGTCTGCAATGAGCTCCATCCATCATCGGGGAGTAAAGGAGATTAACTCTGCAGCACGCCTGCCTTGCGTTGATCCCATTCTCCAGGCCTCCTGATTAATGGGGAGGCCGCTTTATCTGCCAGGCCAGGAAACACGAATATCCGGGTTGCCTGTGGATGAAGGGAAGCTGTGGGAGCTCGGGAGCAGACGGGGCAGTGCTGGCACAGCCACAGCACACTCTGCCATCGGGGCCATGCTGCTGCACCTCTGCTCCCACGCTGCCAGCTCTGCTGTCCATTCCTGTTGATCCCTCCATTCCCATTGCTCCCTCTCTTCCTTCCTCCCGGCCCTTCCCAGCCATGCTAACAGGGATGGCTGGAAGGAGAGCAGCAATTGGAGTGCTGATGCATCCATGCAGGAATGCATGGAAACCAAAGTCTGGGGCTCCATTTTCCCTCAATGGGTCAGCAGGGAAGATGTCATTCCACATCCATAGAGGGAATTTGGATGAGTTGATTTGGAGGCCTGGAATAACCCATGCAAATCCCCTCCTGGGGGTGCGGGCGAGGCTGCAGCTGACCAGTGCTGTGGAGAGCGGCCGCTCGGCCGAGCTCTTCCCGGGAGGACACGTGTGTAGAGTGGATGCAGGGAATTAGCAGTGCCATCTGGATGGGCTCCAGCTCCTGCCCCTGGCTCGCTACTGATGCTTCATTAACAGCTCCCTCCTTTCAGCTCCGTCTCCTTGGCTTCTGCTGTGATCAGCTGGGCTGGAGTTTTGTTGTCTTGGGTTTTTTCCAAGTGGAAATTATTTCTCATTTCTTTTAACAATCAGGACAGAGAGAAAGTGACAGGAGAGGAAGGAATTTCTAGGAGATGAAAGGGCAGGATTAAGGACACGGCTTTCACTTTGTTATCCCTCTAGTGGGGCTAAGAAATTCCTTTCAGAAGAAGGCTTTAATTAACTATGATTTCTGATGGGAATGAATCCTGGACCTAGAGATAGGTCTGGCTTCTTGGGTCTGCTGACAACCCCAGCTGATTCATACACACACACACACACACACACACACACAGTCTTATACAAAACTTAGCACATTTAAAATGGCTTTGCAAAGGCATTGAGTGTCACCTAGTCTGGAAAATAAGTATCAGAGGAAAAAACCCCAGGCATAAGCAGGTCACTGTGCACAGTGGAAAGACGATCTGAGTGTGCTGAACCACGGGGCTATGGTGGCTCAAGATGTGGGAAGGGGCCTTTTGCATAGAGTAATAACCCAGGGCAGGAGGCAGTAGAAATATCTCCGTTGCCTTCTAGACCAACAGCCCTTCTCATACAGCAGGAAAAATCAGGGGGGGAAGAGAGAAAGATTCCCAGTGGCAAACTGGGACATTTAGAATGCATTGCAGTGATGTATCCACATCTTCCACTGCCGCAAAACCCTCCAGGAACTGAGTCAATCAAAAATAACATTTGGGGCTGATTTTTATCCAGATGAACTCTCTCCAAATATTTTCAGGCAACCAGCGAAATGGTTGGCTTCTGCTTGTTTAACCCTTCTCCTGGAACCTGCACTGATTCTGAAAGAAAGCACCATTGGAAAAAAAGCATTTCTTCTGTGAGCTTGACCTGCAAAACTGGATGTGGTACCAGGTCTGTTCATCCCCAGCATCACCCTGGTCACCTCCCTGTGCCCTAACTCTGTCCTGCCTCACTCAGTGTTTCTGCAGCTCAACTTTCTGTGTAGGTCTGGACATGAAAGATGAAGAACCCACACAGGTTTCCAGAGAAAGCCTCACCCCCAGTTTACACAACAGTAACTCCTGCCAGCAAAGCATCCCAGCAGGTCTGTCCGAGAATCACATTTACCTTTTTCTGAGCCATGCTAAACAGGGAGCTCACAATGAACCCACATCTTGCTTCTCTCCCATCTTTCCAACTAATGAATTCCCAGATGATAACAAATGCCGGCTGCTGTTGCTGGAGCATCTGCCTCTGCTATCAGTGTTTAACAGCCCAAGAGGCAAAGTGCTTTACTGATTATTGTTTTCAGAAGTGAGCATCATTTTATTTTTCATTATCATTTTAAAAGGTTCCCACCTCTTCCACTGCCCTGAGCCACTGCCTCCAACCCCAGCAGATGCCTCCATGCCCCTCAGTGGCACAGGGAACATATGGTTGGTTTCCTTGGGAGAAGTGGAGAGGAAAAGAACATCTGGCTGCTCCAGAGACCCAGCTGCTGAGGTGAGCAGAGCTTTTCCTGGGACCTGCAGGTTTGTGGCAGGAGGGTTTCCTATCCCATGCTACCACTGCTCACAGCCCCCTTGACACAAGGTTTTGGTCTCACCAGGGATTTAATTCCTTATTAATTTTACAGATTTTGTGCTTGCTCACATCTTCTGCAAACTAAAATTTTCCTATGGCATGCTGTATCAAATGTTTTATTGGACTTCAGGTAGTTTCAAAAAATCAACTACTTTTTTTTCTCCCCTGCCGCTTCTCAGAACTAGGTAACAGGATTGCAGTCTCTGGTTATAAAACACCACTTTTTTATTCGCTCTGTCATAAACCCTTACACTTGGATTTGCAATTTCATGTGACAGCTCTTTCCAGACGCTGATTGGAGTTTATCTCGTTTCCCTGACTTGAACGTCTCAGGATTTTCCCTTTTGCCTCATCTTGCATCTGAAATTTCCATTTCCAATCTTAACAACATCCTAATTCTCATTGAAAAGAAGGATGGCATAGCACTCATTTTGTGTTGGGCAGACACCTATACTTGGTCATCAACTCTCCACATCAATCCTCCTGCTCTGTCTCCTCTTGAGCTCTATGAACAGTTATCTACAAATCACAGATCAAAGCCAAAACTTTTTTCCCCCCAGTTCAGACTCATGAAGAATTCAGGTTACAGCTGCCTCTCCATATGCTAATGCCTGTTCTTGTAAAAGGGAATCAGTGACTAACAACAAATACATATCCTGAGGCAGGATTTGTCTCCCTGAGGGCTCCTGGCTGTTCCTGTCCAATGTCAAGTTCTGCTGGCAGCTTCTTATCTCGACAAGACAACAGGATCTGCCCCTTTCACCAAGCACATATCCACATCCCTGACCTCAGCACATCCACAGGGCTGACCAGGCTGTGGAGCCCACCAGCCTCTCACAGGGCAAGTCCTGCTTAGCTACTTGTTATTTTTGGCTGTGCCTTTGTCTCTGGGATCCTCTAACCTTTAGCAATGAAAACAAAACCACAGAAGGTGCTGCTCTGGCCATTGACTCACTGAGAGCAGAGGGATGGGCAAAGGCTGAGAGCTTAAACCTCAAATTAGCAGTGTGGGACTGAGTGAGCCAGGCAGCTTGGACCTGTCATTTCAAGGGCAGGAACCTGTGGGGAGAGAGGAGGTCATCATCTGGTTTCAGATAAATCCCACTTTGTGCTAAATAATTAGAAATCCAGCACAGATAACAGAAGAGCTTAGATGACCATTTAGCTGAAGAATTCCTGTAAAGCAACATGTGGCTATCAAGCAGCTGAGAAAGGGAATTCACTTGCTGCTTTCATTGGAGATGCTCATGTCTAAGAGAAAGCAGAGCCTAGGAGTTGGGAAATCAGGAGTTTGCTCATGGCTCAGGCTCCTTGTTCGTTAATACCAGCTCAGGGCAGAACTGGATCACACAGTAGCACCAACCTGAATCAAGTCAGGCACCAATGCAATATGATCTTCTTTCCAACCTGCCAGACCATGTGCACAGCTGTGCACATCTGAATCAATGATAGCAGCACCTGAATCACCATCAAGCTGCCTTCACAAACCTACTCCTCCAAACATTTGAGTTTTCTGCGTTTAGTTTTTTAATCAGATCATGACATTCAGTACACATCCCTCTGTGAAGACACAAGAGTTGTGCTGAGATAGGCATTGCAGGAAGATGGATAAGATGCTGCCTAAGCCAAGGCTGTTGTAGAGAGAATTGCTGTTAAATTTTGACCTCACACTCAGCATGTGGCTTTAGGGAAATAATTTAAGTTTGCTATCTTCTACAGGGAAGGAAAATGTTATGTCGCAAAGACCCACTTTCCAGAATGAAAGGAGATAAAATGGAATAGCAGTTGGAAACTGCTTTACCAATCTTGCCAGGAAAGAAGGGAGACTGATGTGCAGCTATCAGACAAAGACAGCACTCAGCCAGCATGGAGAGTTGATGCACCCTGTCTAACACATCCTGAGTGAGATCATCCCTATCCCTAAGGCCACTACAAGGACGAAACTTCAACCATTAGGCTACCTGATCAATATAATCAGTTAAAGAGGGAAGCAAAAAAAAAAAAAAAAAAGCAGAGGGCCATTCCGCAAGTCTGGAGTCATGGATAAGGAGAGCAGTGAGTTCGAGGGGAGGATTTGCAACTTGGCTCATAGCAAAGGCTCCTCTCTCCAGAGTGCAAATCAGAGCAGCAGCCAGGTGCTAAATAAATATTTAGCAAATGAGAAAGTCTCAATTTAATGAGAAATTATTTGGTGAAACCAGCTGAGGAAATGGTTTCAGTAGCACAGTAACAGAAGCCGGCACTGCTCTCTGCCCCACGGGATGCTGCGGTTCCACTCACATTGCGTAAGTCAGGATCTCCAGCTGGGATAGGCACAGGAAATATAACTCATTACTGAAATGCAAGAGCCTTTCAGGATTAAACCACTGTTAGACCAGCCAGATTCATTCCCTGGTTGCAAAATTTGCCTAGCAGCAGCTTTGGATGATTGCTATCTTTCTTCATAACAGCAACGTTACAGACAGGATGGTCTAAGTGAAGTGGCGATGCCAAGTTTGTAGGAAGAAGTAATTTTTCTTTCTTTTATGTTCAAGGGCTGAGCTTCATTTCCTCACTTTTATCTACATCATTAGGCTGTCGAGATGGCAGTTCTCTGCCTAAATGTTAATTACTATATCTCTATTTTAAGAGGTGTTTTCAAGAGGTTAGTGCCTCAATCTTCCTTGTAATTACATGCAGTGGTTAGTACAACTCATCGGCTATATCCCAAGGTCCCCTGAGAGCTCATCCCTGCTGCAGTTTCCAGTAGATGAACACTCACAGAACCAGTCCTTCAGAGACCTGCTGTCTTCAAGTGCTCAGCCAGATAATGAGCCGATTACTGTGCCTGCTCCTGCTGCCGACGGCGAGCTCTGTGCACAGACAGGCTGTGCATCACCAGTTGCTGCAGTTAATATTCCTCCAGTCTCCCTATCCCTTCAACTTGGCAAAACTCTGTACAACCAGTCCCTCCCGGGGGCAAGAACTTCCAGATTATTAACAGAGCAAAAAAAGGGAAAAAACAAACCTCATCAAAGTCTGAATATAAAAGCCCAGTAATGAAACAGTGACACAGAAATGGTGGTGAGGCAGATCTCAGACGCTGAGCATGGCTTTGTCATTCAGGAACAGAGCTGCTGTTGGTTTTTATGCCTCTTCTCAGCCTCTACAGCTGAGAAGAAGGAATTACAGCTTCCTCATGTGTGAGGCTTTTCTAAGTGAACAGCAATAGTTGAGATTGCAAAGTAAAACTAAAGCCATGCTTAGAAACAACTGCTATATTTAAATGTCAGTTTCTTTCTTTGAAAGCTATAAGATACCACATTCCTCTCCAGGGAAAGTGAGTAGGAGCTTGTATATGCGGGTAAAATGTCTGGAATAGCAACTGCCTACCAGTTTCCCATGCAAACACTCCTAATCTATACTTCAAGCCCGGATAAAGCCAAATTATCTGAAGGCACTTTCTACAGAGGACAGAACTCTGTTCACAACACTCCAACACCCACACACAAACCACTGCTTGCTTTGCAGCAGTAACCCCATACAGATGAACGCTAACATTCACCCAAGATGTGAAGGAAAGAGTTTTTTAAAGAAAATATTAACTGAGAAACACCACTTTTCTACAAGTTGTTTGTGTCCAAAACTTAGATACCACAGATACCTACCAAGGAAAAAAACTCACAGGCAAATCACTGACTGAGGCAACTCCAAAGACTCAACAAAAACCTTATGGCAGAGCAGATAAAATGGCCTCAGCCTGTCTCTGATTTCTAAGAGCTTCAACGCCAGGGCAAAATGTGCACCAGGTTTGTGTCTGCTGCTGGTCCACTAGAGGACAACCTAATAATGATTAACTCCTTTGGGTTACACAAAAATGGCCTGTACTGAAAATGCTGCTGTCAAATCTGGTTGACAGCCCACACTGGGATTGCTGCTCTGAGTGTGCTGGGCCTCCCTTTTACCAGTACAGATTGATTCCTACAGACCTATGAAGCTCCAAAAAATGTCTCCTGCAGTTGGTGCCAGCCTTTGCAACTACAGAAAGAAAGAGACAGAAGCAAGGGAGATTTCCAGACAGCCATAAGTAATTTTTATAAAGCAAACCAAATCCCCTGCACTGTGCTCTGCCACAGAGAGAACCCTGCTTGTTGCTGCTGGATTTCTCACAGGCTTCTGACATGATATCATGTTTTTTTCAGTGCAGGAAGTGCTCCGAGGTACAGAACGATCTGTTTGCCTTGGTAATATGTGATTTATCAAACCGTAATGGAGGAATCCATCTCATGTATAAACAATGGCCAGGAGCATAACACAATCAGCTCAAAGCCACAGAAAAACACAGGCTGCTGCTCTGGCAAGGCAAAGAAAGAGAGTAAAACAGCTTCTCAATACCCAAGGGAGTCCTTGCCTAGTATTTTTAAGGCAAATGGAAGGCAAAATCTGAGCTAGCAACAGAGCTAATTTCTGGAGCTAGGAAGCAAATGAGCTGTGGCAAGAAGCAGAACAGCAGAAAACAGCAGACAATTAATGCAAGAGAAGTGTCTCAGGTTAGAATTGAAGTTAGAGCAATCAGAGGGTCAAAGCAACAGTTTTCAGTGGGTAATTTGCTTCCTTAACATCCTTCATCCGCACTGGGGCTGTACCTATGACTCGGTGATGAAAAGTGCACGTGTCTGTAAAGAGAAAAATAACACACTGAAGGCAGATCAGAGCTACTTAAAAGGCAAAAATCTGACACTCCTCCTGATGCCGGCGACCTCAGCAGATCCCAGCCATCCCCTGAGGGTGTGATGTGAAGGGGCACTGCCCAGCCCCCGTCTCGGCCCCGCTCCGCACCCGCGTTCCCTCCCACCGGCGGCGGCGAGGGATGCTCGCCCCCGGCGTGTCTGTCCGAGTCAGCTGCTGCCTGATGTCAGAACCTGCTCCGGGCTCGGCTGGGCGGGAGCGGAACCGAGCGCAGCCGAGCCTCAGCCGCTGCTCGCCGGCTGTGGGAGGGCTCCTTCCTCCCGCATCCCGCCGGGAAAGCGCGGGGGCCCAGCCCATCCCACCGCGGAGCCGCCGAGGGGAACTTGGCCAACTTTCCCCGTCCCGGGTTCCGGCACTCGCTGCCATGGCTCCCGGCAACTCTTCCCGCAACTTCTCGGCGCCGGAGGCTCAGAACGGCTCAGGTGAGCGGGTCTGCGCGGGCCGGGGCTCAGCGGGGCTGGGGGCGATGGGGAGCTGGGGCCGGGACCCCCTGCACCCCGCCCGGGCTCTGCCGCCTTCAGCACCCGCGGCCGGACAGCGCCGGGCGGGCGGAGGGACGCGCTGAGTCCCCCGGGGGGGCGGCACCTCTCCCGGGCACCGAAACACAGCCCGACCCCGCCGCTGGCCACGGCGGCTCGGAGCCAGCCGCTGTTGGCTGCCAGGCTACAAACTCCACAGCCCGCAGGTCCTGGCTGCTGGGAAGGGAGGAACCAGCCCAGCTAGACAGGGAGGGAAGCACAGAGAAGATGAGCGCTGGAGAGGATGCAGAGAACCTCACCAGTCTCCCGTTTTCTCCATATGACCCTGTTTTCAAACCAACAGTTTAGGGTGAGGCAAGACAGTTCTCAATGGTTCAAGCTGGTTAAATTCTTCAACAGAAGGTGGTTTATACGTGGTCTTTGACTCTCTGCACCAGCACAGTCCTTTAGAAACCAGAAGTGTACCTTAGTTACTTTCTTCTGAAATGCAGTGAAAGTCTCTTACATATCAGGGTATGGCTTAGAACGAGAAGCACCTTAGAGAAAAAAAAAATCAGCCCAGTCCTCATTCAGTTTACATAGTGCAGCCCCTTTGGGACTTTAGGAAAAATTTCAGGGCAGCCACAGACCTACTAACAAGGACAAATCAATGCCTGAAGTGGTTGCTTAAATACAAAATATATTCACTTGTATATTCACAAAAGCAGCACTGAAAATTCAGATTCAATGATGTCTCAGGATGAAAGAGACTTTCGAAAAGACAACTTTTGAGTATTTGATAGATGTGCTCTTCTGACTCCAGCCTATAAAACACACATGAACTATAGCTTCAGATTAGTGCAGCTGTTAATTCTTGCAAGTCCTGCTTGTACAGACAGCAGGACAGATGCTACAGCACTGCACAGACCACCACTCACACAAAGTCTTTGGGCATGACACATCCTGCTTTGAGACTGACTGAGCTCATTCCAAATGTTACAGAATCACCATGAGCACTGTATCAATTATACAGCAGGAAAGGGACAGTTTGTCCCAATTTCCACCTAACCATGTGGCATTTATATTTCACTAAAAAAATCCTTTCCCATCACACTCATAAAGTTTGTGGTTAAGGGAAAGGAGATTCCTTGCATTAATGGGTCACCAGGAGGAACAGGGGCCACTTAAACCCCTACAAATGATCTGGACAAGGCTTTTTCGTCTTATCAGCCAAGCCTGGCTTCCACATTCAGGCCCCTGCTAGTTCTCCTGTGTCTCACTGGCTGCTTTCCAACACCTGCAGAGAGGTTTCCCAATAAAATGGTGCAGGAACTGCTTTATTGGTTTCTGGCATTGGCTTTGGACTTGTTCATGCCTAAGCTGGCTGCTTCCTAATGCCAGCAGGACTGAGCCAGTGGCAGCTTATCATGGCCCACTTCTAAGAGCACTGAAATATGGTACACACATTTCCAGCCACAAGCCAGCAGTGTAGCCCCAGTTATCTTGCCAATTCAGTCAAACTTCTCTGTCACACTGAAGTAAATGTGGAGAAGTTTGTACTCAAGAATTCCAGAGGTCAAAGTCAGCAAATACCACTTCAGCAAACAGACACTGCTTTGGCAAAGACTACACCTATAAGTATCTGTTATTTCACTTAATCTCATTTTCAAGATTTCCCTAGGTTCTGTTGGAGGAGGCTTCCCCACTTCTGCTGCTAAGGAGATGGAACAGTTCAGTGACTGAAAGCATTTCTAATTAACAGCACATTGAATCATCTGCAATTCAATGAAATGCAGCCTAGGCTGAGGGGCTGTCACGCACAGTCCTTGTAACAGCCACATAAATAACTCACACAAAACCATTTCCTAGAAAAAAACCCCACCAGGTCCCACAGGAGAGGAATAATGAGATTAAATGAAATTTGCCTCAACTAAGAAGGGCTATTTTAGACTTTAGCACATGGGAACCCTGCAGAACAGAGAGCAGAACACCACCATCACTGCCTTTGACATCACCACCTGTGCCCAAAAGCTTGTGGCTTCAAAATGTGATTTTATACCCAGGTGAGGGACAAGGCCAATGTGAATTTGATTATGTTTGGGGGTCCCACCCCAAAGAGGAACAGTCAAGCACTGATTTGGATAATTTAAGTGTTATCAGGCAAGAATTTTGCCTTCGAAATCCACCCACAGCCAGAACTCAAAGACAGCAGCTTTAAGCTGTTTTTCTCCTAGGACAATCTCTGTAGAAGGGCCCCTCTGAAACATAATCCCAATCCTCGTCTGGCCACATACTTGGATTTCTTTGTAGGAAGAAAACTGGAGAACGGGAGAGAGGCAGGGAAGGAAGATGGAAAGGAGAACGTTTTCTGGCCTAACCTTGATAAGAGGACACAGCCAGGGCACAGTCCCAGATCTCACCATACAGATAAGCATGGGCTGTCTGCCTGCATGGTCAATGAACTCTGTCTCTCACACCATACAATGGATAAACGACCCAACAGATGAACTGAAGCTTTCTGACAGCAGCTTGAGCATTGACTTTATCCAGATTTTGGCACCCACAGAAAGGCTTTACTTCTCCAGCGTGTGAAGCACAAGCTGCCTCATCCAATTCCCTCAAAAACAGCTAAAAACATTTCACTCCATGGAATAAAAGTTAGTCTCAACTCTGTCAGGTGCTGGTGAATGCAGAGGCATGCTAGCCAGAGGTTAGTCCCTCAAAAAAGGGCTGGGGAGTTGCAGAGCAGGACAGAAGCACATTGGTAGAGCTGAGGAAAGATACCTACACATAGCCAGGTTTGGGTCGCATGCTGCACATACTAAGAGGCAGAAAAAGAAGTGCCAAATCCCCAGCTAAGCCTCTCCAAGTGCTGGAAAAGGTAATAAAAATCATTCCAATCTATGTCTTTGATGGGGATGGGTCCGTCTGCAGGACAGGGCAAGCACACCGGCTTGTAAAGAGGTTATCTCTGGCTTGCACTCACTGCTTTGGTTTCTTTTGGCAGTAGCAGAGAAGCCACCACCACACACCAATGTGATCATGCCCAGTCTCTTCAGCATCATCTGCTTCCTGGGCATCATGGGGAACCTCATTGTGATCTACACTATCGTCAAGAAGAAGAAGCTGAGATGCAAACAGACCGTGCCAGATATTTTCATCTTCAACCTCTCCATTGTGGACCTCCTCTTCCTCTTGGGCATGCCCTTCCTCATCCACCAGCTCTTAGGCAATGGCTCATGGTACTTTGGAGCTCCCCTGTGCACCATCATCACTGCCCTGGACACAAACAGCCAGATCACCAGCACCAACATCCTCACGGTGATGACACTGGACCGCTACCTGGCCACCGTCTACCCCCTCAAATCCACCTACATCCGGACGCCGTGTGTTGCGGCTCTCGTCATCTGCCTGGTGTGGCTCCTGTCCTTCCTGACCATCATTCCCGTGTGGATGTACGCAGGCCTCATGCCCCTGGAGGACGGGACTGTGCGCTGCGCTCTCCTGCTCCCCAACCCAGAGACCGACATCTACTGGTTCACCCTCTATCAGTTCATGCTGGCCTTTGCTGTGCCCTTGGTCATCATCTGCGTGGTCTATTTTAAGATCCTCCAGCACATGGCCACCACCGTGGTGCCGCTGCCCCAGAGGAGCCTCCGGGTGCGTACGAAGAAGGTCACCAGAATGGCAGTTGCCATCTGTTCTGCCTTCTTCATTTGCTGGGCTCCCTTCTACATCCTCCAGCTAGTTCACCTGGGCATTGATACCCCATCCATGGCCTTCTTTTATGCCTACAACTTTGCCATTAGCTTGGGCTACGCCAACAGCTGCCTCAACCCCTTCCTCTACATCGCCCTCAGCGAGACCTTCAAGCGCCAGTTCTTGGTGGCCATTCGCCCTGCCAAAGAGCCCTGTCGCAACAGCAGCTCTGCCAACAACAACAGCATGACAGAAGCCAGTGTGTGCCTGAAACTGGCACCAGAATCCACCCAGCAGACTCAGTTTCTGGAAGACCTTTCCCCACGCTCGCTGCCGGTGACTGTGGCTGTTCACTAGGGCACTCTGAAGGGGGCACAGCAGAAAGCCTCTGGATCTGTGAATTGATGGTGGAGCAGCAGCTTCAGGAAGACCTTGGAGATGTCAATGGACTACAAACTTCCACCTCCAAAATGCAGGTGCCTCTCCTTTCCATTACTCTGCTCCTGCATTGCTTCCAGCCTATGAGGTGCTGTGTGCTGCCACTTTTCATGCTGCACAGGAGGACTCTGCCACCACTAGGCCCCCAAAGAGGATGAATGGAAAAGAGAAGGACAGAGGATTTCCAAGGGAAATATTCACCCTACAAAAGTAAAACCTCTATCAACACTGCCCAACAATTCCTCACCTCTTGGCCTGAACAGGGTTCCTAAGCAGTTTGTCAACATAGAGCTTCTTCATTCAAAACGTGAACCTTTGAACCACAATGTCATATTTTTTTTTAATAAGTAATCTGCAGACTTTTCTGGCTGTGCTGATATCCTAGAAGCACACAGCAGAGAGATCTTAGGGGCAGAAGTCTCACCCAGCCCTGTTGGCTTGGCCTTTCAGTCCAGCTCCATCTGCCTCCAGTGGGCTGTATTGTTTGGCAACCAAAACATTTCAAGAACTGGCTCATTTTGATGCTAATCCTAAATATTTCAAGCAAAATCAGACACATAATAATCATACTGCTTCAAGGGACTGCAAAGAATTCTCAAAACTACTGCTGCTAACACCAGCTTTGTGGCTTTTCATGCCAATGAGCAGATTTTCACAGTCCTAGTTCTTCATGCTGCTCTTGTGCCTCACAGTCTGCATGGCCATTGGGGAACCCCCAGCAGAGGGTTTTAAGCTGGACTAAAAATCACATTATGCAGAGATCTGCATTGTGGAGCAAGAAGCTGTGAAAAAGCAGCTCAGGGGAAGCAGAGTTGCTTATGCAGCTTCCTCAAAAATAACAAATGCTTTACACAAAGTTAAAAGACGGTAAATTAAATGTCTGTGTGTTGTATCTGTGGCTTTAACAGTCGGAGGTTAGGAAGTAACCCTGCTCGTTATAAAGTAGAGAAAAGACAGCAGAGATCAGCTCAAAGCGGGGATTACACCGACAGCCTGTGCCGGGCTCCACACGGACCATGCAGGCATTGTTCAACACTTTGTCAAACATGGAGGGACTGGTTACTGTAGATGGATTTAATTTAAAGAATTAAAAACATCAAACAGTCCAAAGGAATTTGTTATACCACACTTATGGTTTCACGCCACCAGCCACCCACGATATGCCCAGAACTTAATTTCACCCTTACTCAGCCCCAAAGCAAAACTGTGTCACCTGCACAGGATGTCCTAAGCCACACACACTCACAGATGCACCTAAGGCACACACATCACACTTGTAAGCTCATTTAAGTACAGTCAATTCTTCATCCTACACCCTGTAGAAGCACATAGCCATTTGCTCACCTCCAGCGATCAAAGCAGTCAGGTGTGCAACAGCAACACCTTTGACACCATCAGATGCAGCATGTTGCTTTCTGAGTCATTGAACAAACCTCAGAACAGGGTCTCTCTGTATTTTCTTCCAGGCTCTGTCAAAACCAGCACATTCAGACTGTGACTGAGAATATCTTGTGGATTTTTCACCAGTGTTTCCCCAGCCAACAAAGCCAGACACCTGAGGAAGTTTCAAGCTTTATGGCTCAAAAGTCTCTGCTCCTTTTAACTGCCAGGAATTTTCACCTGCTGTTTGTCATGGAGCTGCTTTGCTCTTTGGTCAGTACTCTCCCTGAAGGGCTTGGATGGAGCGAAGGTCGAGGAGGATGTGTGCTGTGCCAGCCAGACTTGCCCTCAGGACAAGGGAAGCTATTGTGTTACCTTTCTCCCATGAGGCAGGGAAGGGAAAAACTGGCACTCTTTTCTGGGAAAGGAGGTGGTAATGACTGGGTGGGTGTTTCTTCCTCTAGTGCCAGCCATAAGGTAACTATGAGAAGTGAAAACAGACTGAGTTATCAGGGCTCTCTCGGAGAGCAGTACATTGAAGATATTATCTCGCTTACACAGTAAAGGTGTTTATGGTTGAACAAGTCTGTTCCCATCTGAAGTGAGTCGCTCTGACTGGTGTGGCCAAGCCATGTGCTAAAAACACAGGGGCAACTGGGCTAACCAAGAAGGGAGGCCACTCCAGCACCAACTGGTGCAGCACTCAAAAGGGGTTTTGTGGGGCAGACCTTTCCCAGATCTCATCACACTGAAGTCAACACACCAGTCCAACACTAACTACAACATGGGCAGCTTCTCAGCTTGAAGTCCTGTAGATCTCATCTGTATGAGGTGGAAAGCTGCCTGGAGAGGCTGGTCCCAACACCATGGACAAGGCTTCCATTTAGCTAGTGTCCTAGCAGAAGCATGTGCCCCTTCCCATCACCCTGCAAAGGCTCATGGTTTCCATTCCCTCATGTTTCTCCTGCACATCCTGAAAGGGTTTCCTAGTCCAAGTGTTTTAATACTTGGTTGTGGGGTCCTTCCCTTCCCATGTACATCCACGAAAGTGTGACAAATACTCCTTGGGAAGACAAGGATGTGGACACCTGTACATGCATTGAGAGTCTGGGAAGAGAGGCACAGACAGGAAGCAAATTAGCAAAGAACACAGCCAGCATGTAACTTTTGCCAGCTTCCCAAAATCACCCCAAAGCACAGGGCAAGATGAACAAAGCCCATCCTTAGGAGCAAACCTATTGAGCAAATTCCTTCAGAGGTGTCAGCCTACCTAGACGATAAGGCAAGACCTTCCAGGAGCTTAACAGTCTCTGTGCACCTTGGTGTGACCCCCTCCAAATATCCTACAGCTTTTCCAACTTTTTCAGAGCTGGCTTTATTCATTCAGAGAGTCCATTGACGTTCTGGTTTGTGTTCAGCTTTACCTCTTTGTCTCTCTGCTCTTTGTATTTATTATGTGATCTCCCGTCTCAGTGCCTTGGTTACCAAGGGCAGAGCCTGAATAAAGGGAATTGCAAAGTAGGGAAGGGCACAGCTACTCGTGGAGAGATGGAGAGCCTGGGGTGCTGCAAGGGCTGCCTTAGAGGCACCATGAGAAGGGCACAGAGATAAGGCAGCTCATTTCCCAGCAGTCCTGCTTCCCATACACAGCCTATTTTCTATCTTGAGAGGAATCAAAGGGAAATCCAGCTGAAAAACCAGGAGAAAAACACCCCCAAAACCAAACGGTGATAGAGAAACTACTCAATCTGTTTTTTCAGCTCAACAGCCTACTATGCTTGAGGAGACAAATTTCCTCTGCTCATTTTGCCAGCACTTATCCCATGTGTTTGTGAGCTGCCTTGTCAGACAGCAGGGCGACAGATGGGTTCACTCTCCAGCCCCTCCTCTTCCCCTCATTGTCCTCAGAGGTGCAAGTGAAGCCACATGTCACAGCTCTGTTCTTGATAAACTCCCACAAAAGGGCAGATGGTCCAGTTACTTTTACTCCTACTTTCCCTGCTAGTGACAAATCCATCCTTGGCTGGCTGTGGCAGGATTCAGTCCCCGGCTCACCCTTCTCAGTTACCTCCATTCCATGCTCCACTTCCCTGTGTCCCCACAGGCAGCAAAATAAACCCCTGCCTTCACCTCAGTCACAGCTCTGCCAAGCCATCCCTGGAGCTAAGGTCCCTGGAGCCCAGCTGGTGACATCCTTCCCTGGACACCCTTCTCCACCTGAAGTCTGCACAGCTAAACCTGCCCAGGAGAAAACTTCAGCCGTGATGGAGCACAGGGATGGAGGCTTCAGGGTGGGGTGGAGGGAAAGGTGGGGTGACTCACTGGCCCCTGGGACACAGCCAGAACCTGACTAATCCTGTTTCCTCAGCTTTCCTGGGCTGCTAATTGAGCACATTTCATTCAGCAGACTCAGCGGTGGGAGAGGAGCCACGTGGAGGGTACAGACACATTCCCAGCCCACTCGCTTCTCCTAAATCCTCCTGCCAGATGCAGGGACCACACAGCAATGCCCTTCCCTGCTCACATCCCATTAGCAAAGCAGCACAGTCAAACTCCCATAGCCTTTCCACTGGCTCCATCCCCGCTGTGTGGCTGGGGAGGGGCAGCAAAAAAGAAACACAACCACAGGAGAGAAGTAAAAGGGGAAGGATGTCTCATCTACAGCCCCCATCTCCCAGTGAAGGGCTCCTCCAGCACATAAGAGCCCTCCAGTCTCCAAAATCTGCATTCACAGGGCAGCATTTGAACAGGGAGCTTGCTGCACCATTAGGAGGGAAAACCTTACTAACAGATGTAGACCACAATTGCAGAAGGGCATGGGAGAGCATACGAGCTCTGAGAGCCTCTGTACATATCCATATCCCATTTGGGAAACAGCTCCTTTGATCATATAGGACACAATAATCCTTCCTCTTACATCTTTCCACCAGTCTTTCTGGTACATCTTTCTGCCTTGGCTATGGAAAATACCACTCCTGCTGTCCCAGTCTAGCTCAGGGAGAGCAGCAGCTCTGGTTCCTCCCAAAGGGTAGAGCTGGGCTTCAACAACTGCAGAGTCATCCTTGAGAAGTGGCCTCAGCGTGAGATGTGGCAGTGCACAGAGTGGTGCTTCCAGAGGCACTTCAGGATGTGCTGAGGACAAGCATGTCAGAAAAGCTCTCAGGGTGTCACCTCAGTACCTCTCACCATCTCTAAACACCGCTGGAGTCAGGTCCAGGCTCCCTGGGGTCCAGCCTTTGCAGGAAGCCCTCCCTCCTCTGCTCCTCCAAAGCCAAGTCACAGCCTCACCCTGCCCACAACAGCAGCTGAATAGCACAACCACCACTGAAGGCTCAAGGCCTCATCCTGCAGGTCCACACAGGGTCAGTCCTTTGAAAAGGGCCAGGTTCTGCCCATCACACCAGGGGTGAGTTGACACCACAGCAGTAAGGGGGTTTTTAGCACACCAGGGAGCAGATCCTACCCCACATACCAACTGCATCATCATCCAACACTGCCTTGCAATAGGATCTGCAGAGTCTGGATCTACAGAAATGCATTTGAGGCAATAATTTTTCTAAGCTTCAGTTAAACCAAAACTGGTGTCCCTGTTTAAGCTTTAAATCTTATTTCTTCCACTTAAAACTGACTTAACAGATGAATCAGCCCTTCTCTCCAACCTGCACTCTTGTGTCCCCTGCAGGGTTCCACTCACAGAGTAGCAGCCTGAGAGTCAGTGACATAATTTTAATTATTCTGGTGTTTAGTAACTATTCAGTTGCCTTTGCTAAGTCTGGAGGAGTGCTTACAATTATTTTCCTACACATGCTGCTGTGAGCACAGCAGCTTGGAAACACTGGGCTGCTGTTCCCTGCTCCACTAAACACTTCAGGGGAGAGAGCAGAGCTCTCCTTAGTCAGTCACAGCAAGGAAGATTCCTGCCTCACCCAGGAGCATGAGGTGTCACATCTACATCCCTCTCCAGGCCCCGATTCTCTACCCCCTTCTCCCATCGGGTTTGAACATAGAAAGCCAAATTCCAACATTTTCATGCACATTTTGTCACAGAGTACTCAATAGGGATAAGCAGAGGGATGGAAACTGTGTGAAGTTATCACTGATGAGAGTTACTAAAAGTTCTTATTGACTTACTCCCTTCGGGACTTTGCTCTTGGAGGTGCACCTTCTCCAGCAGCCAGGTCCCTCCCCCCATGAAACTGAAAGAGATTGTGAAAGGGGCAGACTGTTCACATCAGGGCTCCCTGTCCTCCCTCCTCTCTGCTCATGAATTAAAGCTTAAATTTCAACTTGCACAAAATATTTTGGGGACTTAACTCCCTCCCACTTTTGTTTTTCATAAAGGTCAACTCATTACAACCACCAAGATTCCAGCTAGCATTTCAGCTTAGACCTTCAAGTGCTCTGGACTTGTATATTTGTTGTGTTATCAACACAGAAACTTTTTGAGAAGAAAAAGAAAAGTGTAAAATTCCCCTCTCAGAGTGAGAACAAGTCCTTTGCTTTCATTCAGATCCAGATATTTTTCCTCAGCCAACTGCTGCCACTGAAAAAAGCACATGAACATTTGCTCCCAGGCTGTGCCAGCCACAGCCCCCAGTCAGTACTGGGGGGCTCAGGTCTAAGAACAAACACTGGCAGCTAAATAAGAAGGGGCTCATTTGCTGTAATTAATATTCAGCCTTTCTGCAGCATGGGAAACATGGATTGTTCCATGAGAAATAAATCATGTGTCTTTCTTGGGAGGATTTTAATGAAATCTTCCCCCCTTTTTCCTGACACTCTCAGGCTCAGAGTAAAAGGGAAAAAAGAAAAACAACATTCCAGCACCTCCCCATCAACCCTGAATTGTGTAGTGGCCCAATCAGGCTAATTAAGATGTCTCCTGTGTTCTGAGGGAGGCTTTACTCAGTAAATCCAGCCCCACTGTTCATTATATTGCCATAGCACAGCTAATTACTCCTGGCTTTAGTGGGAAGAGGAGCAGACCAGCTTTGTGTGCAGTTGGGAAAAGGGCTGTGCTGAGTTCAGTCAGGTTCTGCCTTTCCCTTTGGTCCTACCAGCTCTCCTAGGATGGAAGAGGCTGTGCTGGGTAGTTATCCTTCAGAAGAAGAACATCATAAAGACCTAAACAGGCTGGAGACACCTTTATTTTATCTCCACACTCACCCTCACACCTACAACAACAGCTAACCAGGGGACCTGCCTTGAACACATTCTGGGACCAAACCACCCCTCCCAAGGGGTGGGGTGTGGGGACTTGTTCCAAAATGAAATAGCACCCTGCACCTGTGCATCCAGGAGGCAATGGCAGCACTGCCCAGTCCACAGTGGCACAAGGAAATGGGCCAAGGGCACGGGCAGCCTCAGACCCCTTTGACCCCTTGGCCACAGGGGGAAATCCAGAGCTCCTCTCACTCAGCACTGCTTCCTCTGAAATTTATGACACAGGATTAGAGAAAAACCAAGCAAAACAAGGTCTGAGTTATGCCAAGAGCTTCTTCTGCTGCTTAAGAATGGAGTTTGGCATCTTAGGGTTCTGATTTCACCACCAAAATGAGCTGCTAAGAAGAAAAGCTGACATGTTGCTGTCCTCTAGCTCTTGAGTTTAAAATTTTCTGATGTTTTACAAGTATTTGTGACCCAAATCTCAGATGAAGGATGGAGACAGGAGAATAATGAGGGTCATTTTATCCTTGGAAAGTGTAGGCTCTTGTCTCAGATAAAATCTACAGTACTGCTGAGAAAAGCAACTACTTATCTTGACGCTACTTTAGAAGAGGAAAGGAAACCAGGAGAGAACAGTGGGTGGCTCAAGAAAAGACAAAGCCACCAATAACCAAAGCTGCTGAAGAGTTGCAGCACCAGAGACCAGGCAGAGCAGCCGAGCCTTGACATGTTAAATACAGCTCATAACCTCCAATCCTTTAATCTCCTCAAATCACCTCATGGTCCCAATTCTTTAAAATATGCTTATTTCAAAAGCTGAAAAAAATCTCAGATACATCTCATGGGCTGGGGGAGATGGCCCAGCAGTGAGTGTTGCTCCAGATGAGTTCAAGACAGGATGACACACAGACAATGTAGAGAATTGCCCACAGAAAACAGATTTCAGGAGCTGGGATACCTAGATCTGCCAGCTATGTTTCCCTTCTTTAAAGGGGAATGGGATGACTTCTGAGGATATCAAGTTTTAAGAATATTCCACAGTTTCTTTAGTCTGCTCCTTCCTCACACTTTGATGATGAGCTAGAAAAGGGCTGTGTTACTCAAACTGGGTTTGACATGTAAATCCTACACAGAAGGAATCTGGGATAGCACTGACAGGAGCTGGGACCTGGCTATGTCATCTGGAAAAAGGTGGACAGTTTTCACCAAATAACAGGGAGTAAGATGTCTTTAAACAAGATCTGTGACCAAGGGTGATGATACAGACGGAGGGAAGGAAAACAGATGTAGGGAAGATCTAAGGACTTGGCAAAGAGAGCAGTCAGCACTGTTTGTGCCACTTGAGGAGTGGAAATAGTCAAGAGAAGTGAGTAGCACCCTGGGAGGACTGTTCTAAGCTCCAGAAGGAGCAACAGGGACTGGATACTCAGAGAGCAAGACAATTTCAGCACTGAGGGAAGGGTAGCTAAAGGGAAACAATCTTCTTGTTCTTTATGAAAGAATTTGTTGGGTTTCTTCTTTTTAAATATACCACCTCCAGAAGTTAGCTCCTGCTACTTTCTCTTAGGGAAGAAAATTATAAAAAACCCCCTCACAGTCAATTCCAAACCATTCAAGCACACTCTGAGAATAGAATTATTGAGCTGTTTAAAACCAGAGGCAAGTTTTCCCAAAATCTATTGCACTCTAATTGCTTTGTTAGTGGCTCTGTCAAGACAGCTGATTTTGGCTGTTTATAATTCTTCAGTCCAGCTGGCATGGGGGTTTCAGCACCTGTCCAGGCTCCCCCTCACAGGCGTTCCTTGGCCATGCTGCTGCCAAAACACCCCATGGAGCAAAGCAAACCCAACAAAGCACAAAGTGTCAGCAAGGGGATGCTGGCAACACAACCAGCATAGGAAAGGAACATCATTCCCGAGCCTGTAAGAGTTTCTGGTCTGCATATTTTTATTTCCTCCCTGACAGACAAAAATACCTAAACTGGTCAGAGTGAAGCTGGTGCTTAGAGCATCTCTACTGCAGAAGTTGGGTACTTGAACTGAATGAACACTTTATTCTCTGTCCTGGACTTAGCAAAGCTCCCTGCACTCATACACATCCACCTAAAAGCAGTTGTCAGCCTTTTTTGGGCTGAATCTGAAAGGGGCATCTGCACCCCGTGAGCCCCACTGAAGGCTAGCACACACCTGGCTGCGCCTCCAGCTTCCCACAGGTTTGTTTCCATAACCATCTTTTGGGGTCAAGCAGGGACATTATTTCAGCAAATTTCTTCTGGGGATTTATTATTGATGTTTCTATGGTTCCCATCTTCAGCTCAGGCCTCAAAAGTAAGCAGCACTGCAGTGTGCAAATTGAGGGAATTTTCCAATTGCAAACCCATAGCACAAAGGGACTCTGACTCTCTATATAAAAACATAGCTTGTTTTTATTTATTATATTTGTGTGGAGGGACAAATTCTCATTGTGCTATAGAGTCCTCAAATCATCAACACTTAAAAACCACCAGTCAATAAACCTTTTTTAATTTAAAAGCTGAATGAATTTCTGCTGAACAAATGACTTTTACAGCTTTTTGTTCCTACTGCAACATTAGTTTTAAAAAAATCAACTGCCACATTTGATTTTCTGTGAAGTCAGAAACAGATTTCAGCCTGTTCTGGTGTACAGTAACAGATCCAGAATGAAGCAAATCAATACCTTTTGAATGGATTTGCCTGCAGCTGTGCTCACACCTTTATTTACTTCCTCCAAAATTCTGTACCTATTTACTTTGCTTGGATAAGCTGAAGCCTGGGCTTATTCTTCCAGGTGTGTACGTAAGAACTGTCCCTGCTGTTCACGCACGGTTGGGTCAATATAAGAGAAGGATTAAACATTATGTTTTATTATGAGCACAACTGTGCACACACAGGTCCATCACATGCTGGCATGGAGTATTTAACAAACCTGAAATGTATGTGAAACTGCTCTAAATGCAGTGATTATTCAGATAGTCACAGAGAGGACGTCCACACAGGGGAGGCAGATCTGAATAGCTACAGCACAATTACAACCCTACCATTACTCTGGATAATTTCCTAGCAGACACGCCAGACTCCCCCAGCACACAAGACAGCCTTAGAGCCAGAGATCCATAAGCCAATTTACATGGAAAATTAGGAGGTGTCAGAAGAGGCAGAACTAGACAGGTCTCAAGGATATTAATTCCTGCTGCCTTAGCCTTGAGCTTTCAACATATCATTAATTTGAGATCGTTAATGTTATGCTGTCGTCGATGCTGTGAAAAGAGGGAATACTTCACTCATGCTGTGCTCGTGCTGGGTGAAGATAGAACCAACTCCAGAACCAGCAATGCTGTGAAAAGAGGGAATACTTCACTCATGCTGTGCTCGTGCTGGGTGAAGATAGAACCAACTCCAGAACCAGCATGCATGTGCAGGTCAAAGCACTTCCAGCCCAGGCACAACGAGACCCTCAGTCCCACAGGGAACAGGGATCAACCCCACCTCCTAGAGCTCACCCCCACCCGTGGCACCCCAGCACCACAGGCTCCAATGCAGCAGAAAGAGATGACAAATGACACCTAGATACTTCCACAATGAGCTGTTCATTTCAAAGCTTAGCCAGCACCACCCTCTTCCTATTTTTACTTCCTCTCAGGCTCCCTGAACAAGGCTGTAGGCACCCAGGGCTGGGATAACTTTGCTCTGGAGCACAGCTGCATCCCTCCCTTCCAGCACTGTCAATCAGTTTGATGCAAAGTGGTGTAGAGCACACCCAGCACCACCCCAGTCTAGTTCACGATATTCGAATTTATGATACATCTGCAAGCAATTTGCTCTGGGACAATGAAGTCCCAATTAATTTGCAGCTGGGTGCAGTTACATCAGTAACAAAGTGGGTAAGGGATGCAAACTAGTAGTGCTTGCACAGAGCATATTAACCATCCTTTTAGGCAGAGCAGCAAGCAGCAATGAGCCCATGACTGCACCAGTGAGTCATTACAGGAGAGAATAGAGCCCCCTTTGGATGCTGTTATCAATTCTTAGCTCTTCTCAGAAGCTGGGGCTTCACACAAAGCCAGGGCAGCCAAGGGCCATTTCTGTTGGATTTCACCAACACAGCTGTGAGATGCTGGGCTTTGGTCACACTGCCTCCCACGTCTCCAGCCACAGCTGAAGTGTTCCCCAGCCTGGCTCTGGATCCTGCCAGTGACACCCTCTGTGCATCCACACTGTGAGCCAGGGCTCTTCTTCCCTGATTGGGAGGCAGCTCAGCTCCACAGGAAGGGCTGTACAAGCTCACCTCAGTGCCAAGTGCCCCCACCCTGCCCAAGAAGCAGCCTCTGCACATTTGTTGGCTTTAATACAGACACATCGGGTTTGTTTTTTCCCTCCTCTCCTTTTCCTAAACAGCAAATCCTGGGGCCCAGAGGATCATTATATCTTACTGTTGTGTTGGACACATCATTTCCCATCCTGGATCCCCCCTCCTGGCCTTTTGGGCATGATTACAGTATCAATATATGACTTGTTCCAGTTAATGCTTGCAGTGCTGTAGACCCCAAGGATTCAGGAACATCAGCCTTGGCACCAACCATAACCCAATAACACAGGCAGCATCCTTCCTCCTGCACAGGTCTCCCCCTGTGGGAAATCAGCCTTTCAGGGGCTACAAGGATAAATATCAGCAGCTTCCCAGCTCTCCAAATTCCTGGAGGAGTCTCTTCCACTCACCACCCTACAACCACCAGTCATTTTGGGCTATTTCCTTGACTCTTGGGGCTGGTGTGATGGGATTTTAACCCTCTGGCAACTCTATCTGCCATAACAGGTTCAGCATCAGTGGGGTATGTGCTGGGCACGACAAATCTCTCCCCAGGATCTGCTATAATTTTCTCCACCTTGAGAGGGAAGCTGCCCTGAAGAACAAGGCAGCAGCAGCTAAAAATCAAACCAGACAGCTAGACCAGGACTAGGACCACATGGCCAAGCACACTGCTGCTGGAGGCAGTGCTGCTCGAGTGCCTTCACACTGAATTCACACCCACCTTGTTAATAAGACCTTTTGAGACAGGCCATGAAATTGCATTAAATTAAATACCAAGACAGACTACCACAGCAGAGGCTCTTCCTCCCAGGAACCTGAATGCATTTTAACTCAAAATTAAGAGGGCAGGTGAGGGGAAATGTTGTATTTTCCCATTGGCATTTCTCCACTTTTCAGGAGAAACAGCAAGCAACAGCTCCAGAAATTAATTTCTCTTGTGAGTTAAAGTGGGGGAGGAGAAGCAGCCTGGCAGTGCTGGTGCAGACCAGCGGAGGAGGGAGATGGCCTCAGCAGCTATTTCAGCCTTCCAGCTGAAATAAAGACCCTGCCCAGCTGTAGCTCCTCATCCAATTTTAACCTTGCAAGAAGGCAACAAGCTCTGATCTCTCTGTAGACACCCCAAGCCCCAGCCTGCCAAACCAGCTGTCCCTGCAGCAAGGCACTTCATCCTCCCAAATCTCTACTTCAACCTGCAGCTTTTTCAAGAAACTTTAATTCACTTAAAGGCACAATTAAAGCTCAGCCTTTCATGTTCTTTATCCTTAAAGAGCTGCAAAACTGGAAAGTCCTTCACAGCTGAGCAGGACCAGGTCATCCTGCATTAAAGATTGGGCAACAAAGCTGCATTTGTGTAGTGGTTAAAGATAAATATTAATTAGCACATGCTGAACCCAACCCTGGCCAGTCCCTAATTTGCTGAGCAACCACACAAGAAGGATATTGGATATCTTTCAGCAGCATCTGCTGAGACCTCTGTGGAAGGATGCCCAAATTATTGAAAATTTAAAGTTCAATTCAGCCCTCTCCCCACGCTCCAAGTGGGGGGAAACACTTCCCTGCAGCCAGAAGCCTCATTACTGAGGTGTGAGTCACAGCCATCCAGGGGCACCAAGCCTTGCATAGGAACCTGGATCCCTGCATGGGCACTCTGGCAGCCTGCTGGGCCCCTGCAGCCCCAGCTCCTCCATTCATCATCTGGGCCACAGGGACAGAGGTATTTTTACTGCAGCCAGTGCTTTCTAAACAAGAAATGGCACTTTCCCCCTGATTTACTGGCCGTGGTTGCACAGCAGAGGGCTGTTGCCTTAAGCAGTGGTGAGGAGCAGGAGCAAGATGCAGAGTCCAAAGGGATGAATCAGGAAGAGCAGTGAGGCTTGGAGGAGCTTTAGCCTCCAGCTGGCAGAGCAATGCACAACTTCAGGGATGCCTTTTGCTGCTGAGGCCAGCCCAGGCCCATGTGCTGCATCCTCCAGAAGGGCCCCTGCTCTGTGTGCTCGCAACAGCTCACTTTACCCATTCAGATCAAGCTGGAGATTGTCACTTCTGCCTAGGGAGATTTCAAGTAGCAAAAAGCAAACTCAAGAAGTTTTGACAAAGGAAAAAGCCAGCAGTGCTCTTCCCAGCAGCTATGCAGGCAGTCAGTAGCTCATGGCCCCTTTGGGGGTCACAGTGGCTCTGTCACTGTGGAGTGGTGACTGCATGTCACTGACAGCAATGTGGGACATTGGAGGTTTTCCCTCTCTGGCACTGCGGTAGACAAACTGTTCCCAGACTGGCAGGCAAAATTATCTAGTTTTCCAAGCACACTGGAGGATGAAGGCAGTGAAGGACTGCCAGCACTGGGTAACAGGATCCCTTATCCTATTAGGCAAGCTACATCCTAGGGAAGTAACATCACTGTTTCACTTGGACAGGATGAGGGTAAAATGGGCTCATCCAAAGCAAAGACTCCTGAGTTCACTTTGCAAGATTTAATTCACTATACTGCCCTCCAGAAACTGATACTAACTAAACCCTGTCAGTCACACAGTAAACAATTCCAGCTTTGTAGGTCAATCAAGAGCAGTTTTGTGAGCAGATGACATGTGAGATGGAGTATGTTTTAGTTATTTTTGCTAAGTGCAAGATATCGTTTGGCTTTCAAGCCAAAAGCATGATTATTTCAAAAGGCAGATAAGCAGTTCCCAGAGTTCATTACGCCCACAAGCTTTTCTTTCAGGAAATGTAGCCTATTCAAGATGGAAAAGAAATTCCTTGTATGAGACAGGGAGAAGCCATTCAAGGATCTGCTTGCTTTAAACTGAGGCACTTCAGAAGGCAGCAACCACTTCCAGAGCACCTCAATATCTCTGTAAATTGGGAAACTTTAAGGATACTTAATGGTCTGCAGGAGCTAAATAGCTTGTTCACATCCAACCTGGGAGGACTTAGTCCATTCCACTTTTGCAACAGAATCATTCCACTTCCTGTGAGGAAAAAACATCAGCTTCCACTCACATACAGGCAACAAAGCAAGTTCCCCAAACCTTGTCCCACCACTTCAGGAGCCTGACTCAGAGTCCCTTGCCCCCAGGGAGCCATGTCTCCACCACAGAGCAGGAGCTTTGTGATCCTTGCGATCCAGTCATCCTTGCTCAGGTCACAGCAGCTCACCTGGCTCAGGAAAACCTTGTTTAGCCATGGACACACACTGGGACCCAGCCCAGCTGTGATGGGAAGCTGGGCATGCTGAGTTCCAGTGTCTTTTACTTGGAATTAAATCTGCTTTTCCAGCAAAGTTACAGGCAAAGCTTGTGATTTCCATAAGGACAAGTCTAAAAGAAAGGATCAGATGGAATGAGGCATCAGACAGAGATGCCACTGCCATCTTCTTCTCCCAGGAATCCGAGAAACCTCTCCAATACCTCTAAGAGGGAAGCAGCTTCTTGGGTTTAGATCCTGGCCCCTCCATAGCTGTTCCCACAGAGTCAGGAAAAGGGTAATGATCCTGGCAGGTAAATTTGCAATCACAAGGACCCACAGCCCAGCACCTCCCCTGTGCACAGACTGGAACAAGCATACAGCAGGAGCCGCACAATACATTGGCAGCCTTCAGAAAAACCCAAATTAACCAGCAAATCTCTTTGCTTTAATCATGTGCATCAGAGGCCAGAGCAGCACAGAGGTATCTCATTAAAACTGACCTATCTGTCCTGGAAAATACATCTCATCCCCTTCAGCATGAGAGGCGCAGGGACAGAGTGATAGAAAAGGAAGGGGGATGAGTTCCCTGCTTTGTCCCTGCCCAGCACCAAGGCTCCCACTCCATTACAGGAGACCTCAGCTTCATCTGCACACAGGCAAACCTCAAAGAGAACAAAGTATTTAAATGGACCAGCTTCTATTTCCAAAGCGAAGATGAATTCCTATTTGTTTTCAGGATTGCAATTTTCTCCCCACGCTGCAGAGGATGCGAACAAACGAGCAGGGAATGAAAGGGCTTAATGAATGAATGGGTGGGAGCTGGGCTCCCAGCTGCAGGGAGGGGGGGGGACACCCACCACAGAGGAACTGTCAGGGGGAAGAGAACCAGTATGGCCAGTGCTCAGCACCACAGACATCCCTGGGACCCCCTGCTCAAACGTGGATGGATTAACAATCATCTCTGAAAGCATTCACTTAGGAGGAAATCAAGCAAAAGGAAAGGTAGGAAGGGTTTAAAGCTTAGTTCAACACGGCATAGGAAGGGCTGTTTTTACAGAAACACTGAACTTCCAGCTGCTGACACCATTCCCTTCCCAGCAGCTTTTGTCCTCTTTAAATGATGGACCCACCCACGTGACAGTAGTTTCCTCCCCAAATCTTAAAAGATGCAAAAAACCAAAAAGGCATTTGGTATTTACTGAGGAATTTATACCAAGCATTGCTCATTTGAGACCTATTGACTCTCCCAGCTGGATCAGAGAGATGCAGCCCTGTGGAAACTGCAAAACAAGGAAAAACTAAATCTTCTTTTTCCCTTATTCTCAAGCTATTTTAAATCAAGTCCAACTTCAAGGGATTAGAGGCAAAGTTTGGGATTAGGATTAGCTTTCAGCCTGGTGCTTGAGCTGCTCTGTTTCACATGGCAAGTTGGTTTCTGGTGCTGATGGCTCCCAATAAATTGAATGAACTCACCCTTTGCTCTCAGTGCTCCAAGATTAATCCTTGCTTTGGCTTCCCAGTGCTTGGGGATGATGGGACACATGAAAGCCACATTAAAGCCACCATGGTTTGTTTTGGTGGGAGAAGTGACACTGCCTTCTAAATCCAAAGAGCTGGCATTTACCCATCGTGCTACTATAATGTATGGCTTAATTTAAAGGCAAGCTCAATTTGCAGATTAATTATTATAGCCTGTGACTGGTTGAGTTTGTAATAAATCACCTGGGTGAGAAATTGCACAGCAATTAACTGATTGTACATTGAGCATGGAAATGTTAGTAAAGAAGTGTCACCTAATGGAGACTGATGTTGGAGAACTGCAGGCTGAAGCCAGCAGAAGAAAGTCACAGTGCCAAGCAGGTCAGGGGAGTGGGTGGCAAACAAAACTAGAGGCCAAAACACTTAAAAACATTCAAATCAGCCCTCAGCAACAACATGGAAAACCAGTGCAGGATTTTCAGGGACTGGCAAATTATGGTGGAAGCTGCTGGGATTTCTTGCAGGTAGTGCTGGGACAGCTGATCTGGGAGAAGAGCCACTGGTCAGGACAGCCCCAGCCCCACTCGTGAGCATCAGCTTGGACAGATCTCAAGATGATTGACCTTCAGACCACAGGTAGGCTGCAGCAGAGGAAGCTCTCTGGCTGCCACAAGCCTGGATTTCAGAAGCATCACTTCTCAGCCATTCCTGCCCAGCTATTCCCTCCTGACAGCTCTTCTCTTGCAGCATCCTTGGATGCAGCAGATCTCATTGACCTGCTGATCCCAGGCCTGGGGCAGGGTGAGTACCCCTGGGACCTTGGGGCACACAAGCAAGAGATTCCCCAGCTGAGTCCCACCCTTGGCCAGGGAACAGCAGGGCTCTCTCGTGAGCACTGACACACAGGAAAGGTCTGAACCAGCCTCTTGCCACCACAGTGGCTGTCCCAAGTGGCTCCTTTCTGACAGAGGCAGAGCAGCAACAGGTGAGTTTCTGACATCAGTCTAATTCTCACAAACCCACGGAGAAACTCTCCTTTGCTTTTGGAAGCTTCACTGCCCAGCAGTGCCAGGCTTTGGCTCTGTTTGGGAACCTCCCTTCAGAGGAACCAGATTTTTAGCTTAATAATTTAGTCCAAAACTGTGGGGTACCCAAGGCTAGAAGTGGCTGTAGAATAACAAGCCCAAGTGTGTTATCTTTCCTAAGACAAACAAACAGGAAACAAGGCAAGTTGAGAAGTTATTTTTTCACTGTAGAAGGGCTCAAGCCTTGGAAAGCAGTTTGTCACCCTCAGGGCCCACCTGTGAGATGTCCCCCTCCACAGCACCAGCACTCCCACCCCAGGACACTTTTCCTTGACAGCCCAAGGGCTCCCTGTCAGCACAGCACCAGCACTGGTGGGACAGGCAGTCCAAGAGGCAGAGGCAGGGAAAGCTTCTCACCTCCCCGGACATGATCCCAAAAGGGGCTGAGGAAAGGTAGCACCATACTGCAGAACTGAAGGAAGCTGGGAGACAGCAGAACACCTCAGCCCATCCATGTTAACAGCTCCCAGGTGAGATTCAATTTGCCAAAGGATCTGGGATTTATTACCATGATCAAAGCATTAGGAACAAATGCAAACACTGTTGGACGGAATCTGTGAACACTTCAGCACTATGAACACTCTTCGAGGGCTCCAGTTAAGACAAGTGGCCAAACCAGACTGCAGTCTGCATCCAGTGCTAGGACCTTGATTAGAGCCAGCAGGTGTGGATCCTTCCCTAATTCACAGCCCCTTCCTTCACTGTCAGCTGCCTACAGAGTTGCTCAGCAACACAAGGGCTGATACAGCCAATTTATCCAGAGTGAGCCTTCAGGCTCCCAGGAGGAGATGCTCTTACCTGACACTGTGTTCCCTGTGCACTCAGCCATGGAGAGCTGCCAGGGAAAACCAGGAGCCCTTGGCACTCCAGGATGAGGGAGGGATCCCCCACAGGGATGCACCATGGAAAAGCAGCACATTTGCCTGGCACAGGTGCCTGCAGCCCTCATTTACACACCCCATCCCAGCAAACAGGACCCTGGCAGCAAGCCTCATTTGTCTAAAATTAGGGTTAGATCTATCACTCTCCACTGTTTCCCAGTAAATTCTTGTCCTGAAACAGACCTTGCAGGCAGGCAGAGGAAGCACAGCGCTGCAGCTGCCTTTGACAGCACATTCAGAGGCACATCAGGATCACCAGGACCCTTCTCCAGGATGAAAACAGGCTAACATTAAAGTCCTACAGCCATTGCAGCCCAAAACTGCAGGATTTCCATCATATTCTTTCCCTTTAGCTCCCAAACGCAGCTTTTTGGGAGCAGCAGGCCCCTGATGCACTGGACATTCCTGGAAGAGGATTTGCTGTGTACATGATCTCTCCACCAGAGAATCAGGATTTGTCTAAAACCCCATAGCAGCCCCTTACAGCATCCAGTGGTCTCAACTTCTCCTTAACCCAGAGGGCCCCAGCAAACCAGCAAAAACCCCAAATGCAGCTCTTGCCTACAAAAACCAAAAAGGAAACGTGAGAAGCTCAAATTCGTATTTATGATTCTTGATTATCTCCATTATCAGGAAATTAACAATGCAATTGGGGGAGCAGAGATAAACTGTTCCTCCAGCCCCAGAAATCCCAATATGCCATACCTGGAAGGACTGAAGGCAGAATGAAAAAAGTTTATTCTTCAGTGAGAAAGAAAACTTCCCTGAAGAAAAGATGACAAAATCTGCTTTGCTGTGGCAGAGCTTCCAGAGAAATGGGGCCAATTACAAAACCTGCTTGGGATTTAGCAGGCAGCTGCTGGGAAACGTGTTGGTTTGTATGGAGAAAGAGAAATTAGGTTGGAGAATTATTAGACATAAAAGAGAGGAGCTTTCCATGCTCCACACCCAAAATCAATGTGAGTGTCTGTAGCACTTAATCCTTATCAACATCAGATTGCACAGCTGGAGCTACAGGCCCATCACCCCGGGGATCACAGAGACTGCCCAGGTTCCACCTGGGCTCTCCATCCTGCTGTGGGGAGTTTCAGGCTCACCTTGCAACACTGGAGCCTTTGGCTTTTCCCCTATGAGTATGTGTGGGGTTTCTTGCTCTTTAACACCACCTGCAGTGGGTGGGTATGTTTTGATTTTCAGTTTTACACAGGTTTTCACAAGTAGGCTCAAGACAGTCACACGTGCTGTGCAAAGGAGCAGCTCAGCAGCATTAGGACCCAGCAACATTCAAACGTGGTGAGGTCTCAGTCCTGAAATCCTGCTCCTGGGCCTTCAACACCTCTTGCACACATCTCTGTTCTCCCCTAGGAATTACTTACCCTTTGGGCCGACACATCCAGTTTATTTACCTGCGTGCCTGGGAGCTGGCTACTTTGCTGCCAGATGGTCTGTTCCCCACAAAAACCAGTTGCATCTCTGGTGTCCCTAAGCAGCAAGGGCACCTCTTGAAAGCTTCTGGGCCTTCATTAGTCTCTAGACAGTTTTCCATTCAGACAGGAGAGGTTTCATTAATTACAAGGCGAGCCATTCTCCAAGCAAGGCAGCAGCTAACAAAGGAAATTACTCACTGGCCTCCCAACACTTACAACTTAATTAAACAAGGATCCTTCCTCAAAGGCACCATTAGATTTCTGGAGCCTTACTAGAGCTGAAAGAGGAACGAAGCAGCCTTCAACCCCAGGGCTGCATTTGCAGGTGGAATTTCCAGTGCCATAGAAAGGCACTCCATTTTCTTGCAAATGGATCTCATCAAGAGCAATGCTTCCCTGGAGTGGTGCCACAGCCCAGTGCTACACCATCCCATTTCACTCCTACACACAGGGCTCAGATCTGGGGTTTTTCCACTGCCAGCACAAGCACAGGGGGAGCATTTTAGGTGGACTCTTCTATGCTCCTATATCCTCCTTGGAATCCCTGTTACCTCCTTGCAGCAGGAGAGCTTCTTGACCCACAAAGTTTTCATCTCCAGTCCATAAAGAAAAGACAAAAACTTATACTACCAAGCCTGGTGCTGCATTTCTCTCTACACCACTAGGCAGATCCACCAGTGGCTTTCCCATCTGCAGATATATCATTTAAATGGAATCAAGCCAGCAGCAGGGATCATGCTGTTCCTGTTCTATAGCCATGCTTTGGAAACCGATGCAGATTTATTTAATATCAAATTCTGACTTTTCTCAGATCTGTCAGCACAGCTCCCTTGGCTTCAGCATAGCTGAAGTGCTGAGAGCAACTGAAAGCAAGATACAGCACACAGCACTCTGGAGTTATTAGCAGTGCATGAATAATCTGGATACAATGCCCTTCTAATGCCAACAGCAGCATTAAAAGTGCAAAAACAGAGCCAGCAGAAGCAATTCCTCTGCTCTCATATGAGCACAGACTGCTTTCCACCCGCTGCCTCCAGCAAGCTAGGCACCAGGGAGCACCAGGTCTGTCTCTGGCTCACTGAACACGCTCTGGAGGCCAGTTTGTGGATGTTGAGACCAAGGCAGGACCATCATCCCACTTATCTGCACAGCTGCTTTGTTACAGTCAGTACAAAGACGTTGGCCAGATGTGCAAGGCTCCAGAACCTGGACCCTGCAGCCTCACAGTGCTGAAAAGAGTGCCCACTGCCCTCATTCCATGGTGGGAAACACCTCCCTTCCCACCTGACCACTCCTTTTTCAGCCAAATGAGGTGCTTGGTTTAGTCACTATGCAAGACAAGTCTGGCCAATTTATGCCATCCCACCTGGAGACAGAATTTTCCCCTTTGGGGTGGGAGTCATTAGCAGATTGCACAGTATTTCTAGTTGCAATTGGTCTGATTTTATCTTTCAAACAAGCTCTCATTGTGCCCTTTTTTGCACGATTAAAGTGCTCTTTGTTATCTGGAAAAATACTTAAGTGTAATTAAGTCACCCAGTCCTTCATTTGATAAGGACTAAGCAGACTGAGTTCTTGCATTCCTTCCCTCCAAGGCGTTTCCCTCCACATGCCTTCCAAGCTTTCAATATCCTTTAAAAAACCCCTAATACCAAAGCTGTAGGAGTTACTTTAGCATTTCTGGCCCAAAGAGGGGAACAGATCACCTCCCTGCCCTTGCCTCCCACACTGAAACCAACCCTCCTTCCCACCCAGCGGCAAAAGGCAGGGAGACTTCCCATCCTCCACCCCCTCAGCGGCTCCTGCATTTCACCCATTTGATAGCAGTGCTGTTCTCTCTACTATCAGCCAGGGCAGGCATCCTGTTACAGCGTTGCACACTGATAACAGAAGGCTTTCTGTATCCAGGGTTACCTCTGGATGTGTAGGTGTAGCCAAAAGGCTTAACCTTGCCTGTTCCCACCCCAAATCTTGCTGGGCTGGTGGGATCATTGCTCACATACATTGCGGATCAATTCCAACTAAACTCCATCCTCATGCTGTCTTCTGCATGCAGGGCAGCTTGCTGCCAGGTATTTCAGTATAAATTCCATCTCCTTTCAGGAGTGTACCAAGGAAAAATAAAAAAAGTCTCTCCAGTCGCATTAGGGTAAAATTATACCTGGCTCGAGTTGACACTGTGCAGCCATTTCTGCTGGAACAGCTTCTTGATTAAATCTACCCATCCCTACAGCTACTGATAGCTCCCAGCAATGTCTGAAAAAAGGAAAATTAGGCTTCCAGGAGAAAGAAGCATGGTTGTTCACTTCAGTAGCATCACCCTCATTTTTCCAAGTTGTTGAGAGCACCACATACAAAGATTGCATCCCAGCCTGTCCCCCAAGTTCAGCCTGAGCATACCTTTCAAAATCTCATAGATGGACATTGAGAGATTCCGGATGCCAGTTCTCTGCGCTCCCAACTGAATTAATAAAAACGTTAATTTAGCTGCACACCAACAAGAGCTGCTCTGGAGCCACATGTGAAGCACAGCTCAGGTGTGCAGAGGTTTGCAGTAGAGGCACAGCCCTTCACCCAACTGGTCTTGTGAAGCTCAGTGTCCCCCCCCAGGATGACCAACAGCAGCAGCTGTCAGGACATAAACGAGTCCCCAAAACAGCCAGAAGCTCTACTAACTCCTCTGAGGCAAGCACAGGCAGTAGGGCCCAGCATGGATGCAGCTTTTAAAATTAGCTCAATTTTTAGCAACAAATTTATAGGCGAAGAAGGGGAAAGCAGCTTGGTTATTGGGAAAGATTTATGGGACAGTCCCTGCACGTGTGGCAGGAGCTGCCACATGCAATACTCATCCAAATGTCCCAGGGCTGCTGCACACACAGGCTGGACTCCATACCTCCCCCAAGTGCTTCATCTAACACATCTGCTGCCAATGTGGTTTTAGAGGACTAAAAAAAAATACCTTTGCTGTGTCAGGTGAAAATTACTCTATCCTTCAGCATAAAGCCTTCTTGAAGAGCAAAAAGCAGACAACTGCCTTTACAATCTGCACCCAGGCCCATACGTGACTGGCAGAAAGATAACAGCCCTCAGGCACTGAGTGGTTTTCAATTTACACAGCTCTTTCAGTGCAGAAATGCACCACTCCTACAAACCTGCCTTTTTACTCCAGATGGAATCCAATCACACAAAATGCCATGTACACATTTGAGAGAAAATTCTCAGGTTATATTTTTAAAACAAAAGGGAGTTACAGCCACAAAATGGCCTTGGTAGGCTCTGAAAATTGTGTACAGCTTCAAATGCAAGAACCAGCACTTGGTAGGGAAGTGTTAAGTCAAGGCCAGCTTTGTGCAAGGGTCAGAATCTTTAACACCCATTTAATGGCCTCAAAGACAAGGCATTCTGCAGGATCCTACATGCAGTGGGACACTTGGGATCAAAGACCTTCTGGGCATTATATCAACCCCACCAGACTCCCAGCTTGGCTCCTGAAGCCACACACCCAGGATGGAGGGAGACTAAATAGGATATTATGGGGGTTGCAAGTATCATATAGTGTCAAACCTTCTCCCAGCATCAAAGAGCTGCTGTGGAGTGAAAGCTGATGGAGGAAGAGCAGAAGTATCAGACAAAGGAGTCAACAATCATCACATGAAGCCTCCTCAGCACAGGGCATGCCAGCTCCTCCAGCCCACCCCACAAGTGTTGCCATGGGCCAGCTTTCAAGCAGCAGCCCAGTTTTCAAATGACACAAAGCAAAATCACAACCAGCCTTACTTCCCACCCCTCAGTGCCTGCTTCACACCAGCTGCCAGCTGGAGACTCATCCCTTCCCACTCCATCCAATAACTCTTCTGGCAGTTTGCTTCCCATAAGAAAGCAAGCAACATTCTCTTTAGCCTTGTGTACCAAGAACAAATCATCCTGCTATAGTGCTGTAACTGAAGCTGTCTCAACCTGTCACGGTGCTGTAGCTGGCACTCGATGTTCATGAGGCTGATTTGTTTGTTGGAGCTGTTAAAATACCATCATTACTCTGAACTCTTGCTGTAGCACTTGAATTAAACTCAATAGCTCAGAGAGGCACACACCAGCACTTCAAATAAACTAAACAGAGACCTTTGAAACACAGGCACTGAAGAGAGTTCAGTGGTTCTGGGACTGCTGGGGCAGGCACTGAACGACTCTTCACCCTTCCTGAGCACACAATCACCTGCTGTTCCACATCTCATTCTGCTTATGGACTCAGCCACACAAGCAGCATGGCAGGAATTGTTCATTCCTTTTGGTTTAAAGCCTGGCATGCACAGAGCAGGTAAGGAATAGCCTGAAGCGTCACAAGCTAATGAGACACTGCAGAGCAGACCCTTAATCTCCCAATTCCTTGCCTTAAACAATATTTCCTCCCTCTCCAGCACAAGCCAAAGGCACCCTGGGTGTCCTGACTCAGTCACTTGTCTCCAACCTAAAGGAATTTCTCTGTCAGGCATCTCCTTTCATGGAATACCCAGCAAGAAACAGCAGGATTTTGAGTTCTTCTCCAGACCAAAGCCAGGGAAGACATTTCCAACTACCTGGTGAGCACAAACACATTGCAGAAGTTATGATACCTGAGCAAGGAGCATAATCTGTAGCCTCAACTCTGCACAGTGAGGCTCCTTCACCCCAGGCAGGCACCCCAGTGTCAATCTGTCCAGCTGAACCATGAGCAGGATGCCAGGAAAATTGGGGAAATAAGGAAAGCTTCAGCCATTCTCTCCAGACAGAAATAACTCAGCATTTCTTCCAACTCAGCCCAGCACACCACTGAGGTAAGAAAGGCTTCTGACTATTTCAATCAATCTTGCTGAACTCAGTCCGTGGTTCCTTGGTTTTCACATGTAATTAACAAAGTGCAGCTTCCAGCAAGTGATTGCAAATAAATCTTTGGATGCCTAACAGACAGCAGCTCCAGAAAGTCACATTTGAATCAGTACTGGAGTTTCTAGTAGCTGATTGTGTACCACAGCCCTGCATAATGATGCTCACTCTGTTTTCCTGCCACCAAACAGAGCCCCAAGAATTGTCCTGGAGTATGGAAAGTCACACAAAGGCACTTTCTATCACAATTTAGAAGACAGAGTGAAATTTAAGCTCTTCCATTTCTCAGCCATCAGGAGGCAGTGGTAGATGTCAGCAAACCAGAGCACATAGTGGTTATGGAGAGGTATTAAGTGCTTAATCCCCAAAGTCCTATTTTCAAAGACATGTTTGTTTGGTTTTTTCCTTAAAAATCTACTTCTATCTTCCAAGCCCAGCCCTGATGAGTGACAACAGACGTTTAGCCCAGAAACCCTCCTCAGTAATCTGTTTGGACAAAAGTCTCTTTCCATTGCCCTGCCCAAACTCCCAGCTGTAACACACAGTGGGAATGATCACAGGCATCCTAAAGCAATAAGGAATTTACCAAAAGACTCCCAGGTGAGGCTAGAAAACAGACAGATCCCACACCTCCCAGACAAGCTGTAGCTAACACCTGACACCATTACCTGCTTTGCATCCAAACTCAAATACTTCAAGTGTATGTTAAAGGTCTGCCAAATCCTGTTGGAACAGCCTGCCAAACCACCCCTTCTCATGGTCTACTGTAAAAAATTTAAGTTGTCTAAATGATGCTCTGAAAGCTCAGAATATTGAGATGCTTCCACTAGAACATAATTGAGTATAATAAAAATCAGACAATTGATTGCCAAACTCCAGCTAACCTATGGCTACAGGTTTGTTGGGCAGTCATGATGTGGGCATAGCTGAGACCAAATGTGATAACACCACAGGTATTGCAACACACATAAGAATTGAAGCACTCGCCAGTTTCAGGGAGTTTCATAGATTCACAGAATGGTTTGGGTTGGGAGGGACCTTAAACCCATCCCTTTCCAGACCCCTGCCTTCAACAGGAACACCTTCCACTAGACCAGGCTGCTCAAAGCCCCATCCAACTTGGTCTTGAATATTTGTAACATGCTTTTCTGTCCCAAATCACACAAAGCATCTACAAAGAAATCCTCCTGGTGTCAGAACATACTCCATGTTTTGCAATCAAGGCAAGAGGACGGGCCATGTTATACATTTCAGACACTGTTTTCCAAATGTTACCATTTGTAAAGTCTGAGGCACAGCTGATTTTTGCAGAATTACTAAAATATTTCCAAACACCCTGCCAGGAACTGCAGGAGTTGTTAAGACAGGGATTAAAACAGGTAGCTGTACCTGGCAGAGCTGCTCTCCTCCAGCACGGAGCATGCAATTCCCACCTGGCTGTGATAAATGAAACTAGAAAAACAACCCCAAGGCCAAACCTTCTCATGTTTTTTCAAAAAACAAGGAGTCTCTTTACACCAAGTTCATCCAGGAGTTAACCATAAGGAACTTGTGAACACAGGGACTACACAAACACGACCTGAGCACAACAGAAAAGGACTGGAAGGACTCAAACCCATCCTCACACAGCACAGCTCTGCTCCCACCTGGAGCAGGGTCAGAAGCAGGTGGAGCAGGCTGGCCTGTTCAGAAGAGGCAGCTAGCCCCCGTTTTTAATCCTAATGGTCTTTTTACACTTAACTAACATTATTCCCCAATCAGAAAAAAAAAAACAACAAAAAAATAACAGCAAAGTGGGCAAATGCACCACAGTCACCTGCTCCAAGAGCCCACATGCACTGATTGCTGTGGTTTATTCAGTGTGGTGTCTCTCCAGTCAAATCAAACCCTTTCTTGCATGGGATGAGAGCAGCATCCCACAGGGAAGTCAGGAGCAGCTTTAGCCTCCACCTTCAACTTTCCTCCATGGCTTCTCCTGCCACACAGGCAGCAAGGGCTCTGCCCTGCTCCCTGGTGGCACACACCCACACCTTCCTCCCCAGCAGCCTCCAGGCTCACAGTCCCACATCCATCATTATTTGAGCTCCCAGGACCCCCTGAGCAGACCATTCACACACAACACCAGGTTTCATTGCTGCTCAGCTCAGTGACCATTATTTTAGGTTCTTTTTACAACCCTGTCCACAAAGAGAACCCAGGACAGCCAAGTTCCACTCAAAATGTATTCAGGTTCCACCCTAAACAAAGGTTAAAAGACCCAAAATTTTAAAAAAGAAACCCATAAGAAACCCCCACTAACAGCACCACAATTACAGCTTCAAAGCAGCCGGACAGAAACTTAAAATTCTAACTCAAATCCAGAATACCTAACAGGGAAAAGCAGACCTACCTCACCCTCCATTTGTAAGTGGAGAATAGGAAGTGCAGCCCCCAGGACCACCCAGCTGATGACACTCGGAATTAGGGCTGATAAGAGAATTCAGCTGGGGAGAGCAGGAGTCCCATCCCAACAAGGCTCTGCTGGTGCCCCTGAGAGGAACAGGATGTCCCCCCACCACATGACAACTAAAATCCCAGTATTCAAAAGAAACATGAACTGAGATTAGTCTTGACATTTCTGGGTCTTGTAATCACAGTGGGTGACAAAAGCAAATTCTGGATCAGAGCTTTTCCCTGAGCAATTTAAACACAGCTATTTTAAGGGAAGACTGAGCTAAACAAAAGAGTGACAGCCCAAAAGTTGAACGCCACAGGATGTGGAGTCCTGGGATTATGTGATAATCAGGCAGTCCAAGCAGTCTCCAAACTACATGTATTTTTTGGAAATCAGGGTGAAAAAAACACTGTCCCTGCACAGCCTTCTGCCCCTCACCCCATCCAGGAGTTCTTGTCCCCCCACATACCATGGTGAGGCACTGCTTGCCAAAATCACTTGACCCCCTCACAAGGTGAAGGCTCAATTCAGGAGGAGGAAATAATGAGGCAGGAAGCAAAAATTAAATCATTTCAGTGGAAAATGGAAGGGAATGGTTTTTACATTCATCGCCCTATGCTGGCATCTTGTCAAAGGGCTTTTATTGGGAAACCACAGTTGGAACCAGGGACTCTGGTGGGGAGAAAAGCGGCGTTTTTCCTACTTGAGGCTCAGTGCCTCCTGTGAGACATCCCACAGCAGCAGGAGATGGGTTTGAGGTGAAACTTGAACTTTTGGTGCGTCTCCCCATCAGATCTGTCCATGCCTTCCCTGGCAGCCAGTCCAGCCACGTTGGCAGAGGTGTGAGGCTGTAGTGCAGGGGGATTTCGTGTTTTCCAGCTCCATTGGATCGCTGCACACTCCAGGCAGTCAATGGCAGCAGCCATTGCTGAAGCTTGAGCCAGGAGAAATAGTGACACCATTGAAGGGACAACTCTCCTGCCCCAATGGGCAGGACACAGCCACTTCCAGACACTTCTGGCTGGCTCCATATGGTTCTGACAGCCCCATGGCAGGGCACAGCTGAGCCTGTCAGTGATGCTGGGGAAATGTACTGAAGAATTTATTGAATTGATAAGATTTTAAGAATTTATGAGAATTCAATAATTATTTATGTCATAATTATTACGAATTAATTATTTAACAATGTATTTTCCTTCGGGGAAATGCATTTAAGAAAGGGCAAAACGCAGTGAGGAGAGAGGGGAAAAAACGTGATAGAAGGTCCTGTGAGCAGCATGGGTGAAAGAGGGGAGGGACAGGTGGCCCAGGAGCTGCATTGCTTTCCAGAAGCCCAAAGAGAGCAGATATCCAAGCCTGGGACTAATACTAATTAGCAAGAGAATAAACTTTTTTTTTTTTTTCCTTAAACCTAGCCTGTTTTACCTGTATCATTTATTGCTGCGCAATATTCCTGCCCCTTTATTCCAATCCACGATTTGTTTCACCAATCCTTCTCCCCATCCCGGCTGCGGAGGGGGCGTGTGGGAGCGGCGGGTATTAAGCGGGGACAGCGCAGCACGGCGGGTCTGCGTCAGATCCCGGGGCAAAATCCGGTGCACGGCCCCGTCGCTCCGCAGGGCCCGGCCCTCGGCGTCCTGTCCCCTCCCTGGCCCCCTCCTCGGTCCCGCCGCTTGTAGTCCTCCGAGCCGCCAGGGGGCGCATTGGCGGCGCCCGCCGCCCTTGGCGGCGCTCGTGCCTGGCGGCGGAAGAACGCTGGTCCGGCACGTGCCCATGGAGCCCGGCGGGTCTCGCCGCCTCAGGTGGGGCGGGCGGGAGGAAAGCGGGGAGGCACCGGGGTAACCCGCAGTGAGGGGGCCGAGGAGATGCCGTGGGGAACCAATAACGGGAGGTCGGGGGAGCCTGCGCTATGGGGGACATTGGAGGCACCAGAGGGAACCACCGATGAGGGGGTCGGGGAGGTGACGGGGCGACGTACGGGAGCCTGGGGCAGCACCGCAGGAACCCCCGGTACGGGGATCCGGAGGGGCCACCCGTGTACGGCAGGACCGAAGAGACACCGGGGGACCCGCGGTACGGGGAGGTCGAGTGGGCGCTGCAATCGGGGGCTCTCCGGGGTCCCGGGGCTGTCGGCCGTTCTCCCGTCCCTCACTACCCCGCTGTCGCCCCGCAGCGCGGCGGAGCAGCCGGACGGTCGCCAGACCCCGCGGAGCCCCCGCGGGCAGAAGGATTTCCTCCCCGACGGCTCGGCCCGGCAGGCCGAGAAGCTGCGGCGCTGCTGCGAGGAGCAGTGGCGGCTGCTCTCCGAGGAGCGCCCGGAGCGGCCGTAAGTCCATCCCTGGGAGCGGCGCTGGGAATGGCTTTCCCTGTGGAAGGGGCGAAGCCGGCGGGCAGAGCCCTGCTCCGGGGTTACTGGTGGGATCGAGTTGTTGGTAGCGGGAGGTTTTGGTCGGCACAGTAAGCCCCCTGCAGTTCACCTGCACTCAGTGCCCGGGTTGGAGCACCAGCAGTGCGACATTGAAGGAGCACAGGGACATGCTGGCACACCTGTGGCTTCAGAAAATTCCTCACAGGGCTCTTGGTATTCACAGGTGCGTGTATAATCCTGTAGCCTTTGCACGTAGCAGCCACTGCCTTCTTAGGCATAATCCAAGTTACGGAGTGTCTTGTTGATGCTCCTGTGTGGCCTTGTGCAGATTTGACCAGTTGTCAGTGTCCCTCGTTTATCAGTTTTGGTGGTTTCAACACTTTGACGCTTATCACTTGGGAGACATTCACACCCACTTCTCAACACACACCTCTGCTTGGCCTGCAGCTATTCATTTTTCCCTCCCTCTGGGTGGGGTACAGTGATTTGAGGATGTCTTGGCAGCAGCTGAGTAATTGTATGATACAGAATCACAGAATGGTATGGGTTGGAAGGGCCTTAAAGATCACCCCATTGGACTCTCTGCCGTAGGCAAGGACACCTTCCCCTAGATCAGGTTGCTCAAAGCCCCATCCAACCTGGCCTTGAACACTTACAGGAATGTGGCAGCCACAGCTTCTCTGGGCAACCTGTGTTGGTTCCTCAATATCCACATATCCTGGCTTAGGCCACGCATCTCCAGCAAGCCGCTGTAGCCTGTGGACATGTTTCTGTGGTGCTGACTGAAGACACTTTTAACTGGTTGGTGATGATAATGTAGTGCTGCTAGATCCAGGGGATTGTGCCTTTCTAATGCCTTGTAAAAAGGCCACCTGGAAATTTCCTGCCTATTGACACCTTCCTGAGCTTGTTGTGTTGTTACACCAGGAGCTGATTGAAGGCCACACTAGCAGTAACAGACTAATCTTTACCTTCTCAGGGGAAATCTGGTGAAAGCTGAGTGGAAGCCAGAACAGGGCATCGTGGAGCTGAAGTCCCCTGCGGTGAGTGCTACAGAGTGTGCTCAGTACATCATCATCTCCTGCTGCCTCACAGATTTCTTAATTTGCTTCTTGCAATGGGTGAGAGCCTGGCTGTCAGCAGGGAACAGCTAGAGCCCATCAGGGATTTGTGCTTCTGTTCCAGGGGAAGTTCTGGCACACCATGGGGTTCTCAGAACGAGGCAAACAATGTCTGCTGCCTGAGGAAGCTCTGTACCTGCTGGAGTGTGTAAGTAGGATGAGGGCACTGGGTCTTCACTGACTGGAAGAGCTGTAGCAACTGATGAACATCTGGTTCTCAAGGAATTGTCTCTTTTAGTGTGTTACTGATGGGTCTGTTTGTCACCAGGCTGTAGGTTCATACCTTGTACTCTCAAGCAGCCTCTGTGTCAGTAACAGAGTGTGTTGGATCTGTGGCCAGTTCATTCAGCTTAAGTAGAGATCTTTGGGGTTGCTGCTTGGGATTTCTTACCAATATATATGATAGAAAGAAATTTAAATGTGGCAGACAAATTAGTGAGACCATGTTGTGCTCAGTGCTCCTCTGCTTGCAGAAATGCTACTTAGGGCTCAGCTGGATTTCTTTGCTTTAGAGAGTTTTTTTTTTTTTTTGTCTCTCCACTAAAGCCAGTTATCAGTAGAATTGGTGCATTGATCTAAAGGGAACTTTTATCCCTCAGCAAAACAAACAGATTGTGAGCATCTGATGCTATCCCTTAAATTCTGGCAGCAAAGGTGAGGCTTTTTTATCCCTGGTATTCTGACAAATAGTTTGTAAACAGATTGATGGCAATAAAATGTTTTAGTCAGATGCTGAGTACAATATCCCCCCAAAAGCAGATAAGACCAGTGAGATGCCTTCAGCCTATGTCCTGGAAAAGGTGTTATTCCTAAAGTTTTTTTTTTCTTTATGAGTAAACACCATAAAAAAAAAAAAAAAAAAAAAAAAAAGGAAAAA